>NW_026465535.1:0-28766 GCF_026875155.1 Cherax quadricarinatus
GGTAAAAGTGTGGCAGCGACCGCAAGCTACCACGCAGTGTGGCAGGCGACCAGCAAGCTACCACGCAGTGTGGCAGGCGACCAGCAAGCTATCACGCAGTGTGGCAGGCGACCAGCAAGCTACCACGCAGTGTGGCAGGCGACCAGCAAGCTACCACGCAGTGTGGCAGGCGACCAGCAAGCTACCACGCAGTGTGGCAGGCGACCAGCAAGTTACCACGCAGTGTGGCAGGCGACCAGCAAGCCAACCCGGGGAGTGTGGCAGGCGACCACAAGCTACCCGCATGTGGCAGGCGACCAGCAAGCTGGCACGCAGTGTGTCAGGCGACCAGCAAGCTGGTACACAGTGTGTCAGGCGACCAGCAAGCTGGTACACAGTGTGTCAGGCGACCAGCAAGCTGGCACGCAGTGTGGCAGGCGACCAGCAAGCTAGCACGCAGTGTGGCAGGCGACCAGCAAGCTGGCACGCAGTGTGTCAGGCGACCAGCAAGCTGGTACACAGTGTGGCAGGCGACCAGCAAGCTAGCACGCAGTGTGGCAGGCGACCAGCAAGCTGGCACGCAGTGTGTCAGGCGACCAGCAAGCTGGTACACAGTGTGTCAGGCGACCAGCAAGCTGGTACACAGTGTGTCAGGCGACCAGCAAGCTGGCACGCAGTGTGGCAGGCGACCAGCAAGCTGGCACGCAGTGTGGCAGGCGACCAGCAAGCTACCACGCAGTGTGGCAGGCGACCAGCAAGCTGGTACACAGTGGTTTTCAGGCGACCAGCAAGCTGGCACACAGTGTGTCAGGCGACCAGCAAGCTAGCACACAGTGTGTCAGGCGACCAGCAAGCTAGCACGCAGTATGCAGTACATAGAAAACAACCATATTTCAACTACTCAGTGTACAGTCAGCAACCTGCCATTCGAGGTTTTAACAGCAGTGTGATGATGGTCGTAGTTAAGATGACGGGCTACTGAATGACATACATTTATATCGTTAATGTACTTGATTTTTTCTGTGAAAAACTAGAGCAATATAACGTCCAGATTGAGAGTGAACTTTTTTGCGTGGACAGTGCTATAGTGTGGACAGTGCTATAGTGTGGACAGTGCTATAGTGTGGACAGTGCTATAGTGTGGACAGTGCTATAGTGTGGACAGTGCTATAGTGTGGACAGTGCTATAGTGTGGACAGTGCTATAGTGTGGACAGTGCTTTATTGGACAGTGCTAAGTGTGGACGTGCTATAGTGTGGACAGTGCTATAGTTGAACAGTTGCTATAGTGTGGACAGTGTGATAGTGGACGTGCTATAGTGTGGACAGTGCTATAGTGTGGACAGTGCTATAGTGTGAACAGTGCTATAGTGTGAACAGTGCTATAGTGTGGACAGTGCTATAGTGTGGACAGTGCTATAGTGTGGACAGTGCATAGTGTGGACAGTGCTATATTGTGGAAACTAAGTGTGGCAGTGCTATAGTGTGGACAGTGCTATAGTGTGGGCAGTGCTATAGTGTGGACAGTGCTATAGTGGGACAGTGCTATAGTGGGGGACAGTGCTATAGTGTGAACGTGCTAATGTGACGTGTTATAGTGTGGACAGTGCTATAGGGGGGACAGTGCTATAGTGTGGACAGTGCAATAGTGTGGACAGTGCTATAGTGTGGACAGTGCTATAGTGTGGACAGTGCTATAGTGTGGACAGTGCTATAGTGTGGACAGTGCTATAGTGTGGACAGTGCTATAGTGTGAACAGTGCTATAGTGTGGACAGTGCTATAGTGTGGACAGTGCTATAGTGTGGACAGTGCTATAGTGTGGACAGTGCTATAGTGTGGACAGTGCTTAGTGTGGACAGGCTATAGTTGAACAGTGCTATAGTGTGGAAAAGTGCTATAGTGTGGGGCAGTACTATAGTGTGGACCGTGCTATAGTGTGGACTCTGCTATAGTGTGGACTCTGCTAAAGTGTGGACACTGATACAGTGTGGACTCTGCTATAGTGTGGACAGTGCTATAGTGTGGACAGTGCTATAGTGTGGACACTGCTACAGTGTGGACACTGCTATAGTGTGGACAGTCCTATAGTGTGGACAGTACTATAGTGTGGACCGTGCTATAGTGTGGACTCTGCTATAGTGTGGACTCTGCTAAGGTGGACACTGATACGGTGGACTCTGCTAGTGTGACAGTGCATAGTGTGGAAGTGCATAGGTGGACAGTACTATAGTGTGGACAGTGCTATAGTGTGGACAGTGTTATAGTGTGGACAGTACTATAGTGTGGACAGTGCTATAGTGTGGACAGTGCTATAGTGTGGACCCGTACTATAGTGTGGATCTGCTATAGTGGCACGCTATAGTGTGGACGTTTCTATAGTGTGGACTTTCTATTGTGTGGACAGTACTAAGTGTGGACAGTGCTATAGTGTGGACAGGGTGGGACAGGCTATAGTGTGGACAGTGCTATAGTTGTGGACAGTACTATAGTGTGGACAGTGCTATAGTGGGGGACAGTGGTATATGTGGACGTACTATAGTGTGGACAGTGCTATAGTGTGGACAGTGCTATAGTGTGGACAGTACTATAGTGTGGACTCTGCTATAGTGTGGACACTGCTATAGTGTGGACAGTGCTATAGTGTGGACAGTGCTATAGTGTGGACAGTACTATAGTGTGGACAGTGCTATAGTGTGGACAGTGCTATAGTGTGGACAGTGCTATAGTGTGGACAGTGCTATAGTGTGGACTCTGCTATAGTGTGGACTCTGCTAAAGTGTGGACACTGCTACAGTGTGGACTCTGCTATAGTGTGGACAGTGCTATAGTGGGGACTCTGCTATAGTGTGGACTCTGCTATAGTGTGGACATGGCTAAGTGTGGACTCTGCTATAGCGGGCAGAGCTATAGTGTGGGGCTCTGCCTATTGTGTGGACAGTTCTATAGTGGGGACTTGCTATAGTGTGGAAAGCTCTATAGTGGAACTCTGCTATGTGTGGACTCTGGTATAGTTGGACACTGCTATAAGTGTGGACTCTGCTAAAGTGTGGACAGTGCATGGTGGGGAACTGCCAAATGTGGACTCTGCTATGGGGTGGACACTGCTATAGTGGGACTCTGCTATAGTGTGGACATGCAATAGTGTGGACCCCTGCTATACTGTGGACTCTGCTATAATGTGTACACTGCTATAGTGTGGACCTCTGGTAAGTGTGGACAATGCTATAGTGTGGACTCTGCTATAGTGTGGACAGGCTTGGTGGGCTCTGCATAGTGTGGAAAAGTGCTGTATGTGGACTCTGGTATAGTGGGACACTGCTATAGGTGGACTCTGCTATAGTGTGGACAGTGCTTATGGTGTGACTCTGTATATGTGTACACTGCTATAGTGTGGACTCTGGTATAGTGTGGAACTGCTATAGTGTGGACTTGCTGATAGTTTTGGACAGTGCTATGGTGTGGATCTGCTATGTGTGGACACAGCTATAGTGGACTCTGCTATATTGGGCTTTCAGGTGACACTGCCATAGTGTGGACTCTGCTATAATGTGTAAAACTGCTATAGTGTGGACCTCTGGTATAGTGTGGACACTGCTAAGTGTGGACTCTGCTATTTGTGTGGACAGTGCTATGGTGTGGACTCTGCTTTTAGTGTGGACAGTGCTGTAGGTGGACTCTGCTATAGTGTGGACATGCTTTTGGGGTGGACTCTGCTATAGTGTGGACGTGCTGTAGTGTGGACTCTGCTATATGTGACATGCTATGGTGTACTCTGCTATAGTGTGGACATGCTGTAGTGTGGACTCTGCTATAGTGTGGACACTGCTATAGTGTGGACAGTGCTGATGTTGGACCTCTGCTATAGTGACTTGCTAGTGGACGTACTGTATTGGACCTGCTTAGGAAAACCTTCTATGTGTGGACCCTGCTATAGTGTGACACTGCTATAATGTGGGCACTCCTATAGTGTGGACACTGCGTAGTGTGGACTCTGCTATAGTGGACACGCTTATGTGTGGACACTGCATGGGGTTTGGGCTCTGCTAATGGGACCCCCTCTAAGGTGTCACTGCTATAGTGTGGACAATGCTATAGTGGGGGACTCTGCTATAGTGTGGAAAACCCGCGTATGTGGACTCGTAAGTGGGACTCTGCTATAGTGTGCACACGCTATAGTGTGGTTTTGCTATAGGTTGGACACTGCTATAGTGAGGGGCCTGCTATAGTGTGGACTCTGCTATAGTGTGGACTCTGCTATAGTGGGACACTGCTTAGTGGACTCTGCTAAATGTTACCGCATAGTGGGACCTGGTATATGTGGCATCAAGTGTGGCAACTGCTATGTGTGGACTCTGCTATAGTGGACACTGCTATAAGTGGACACTGCTATAGTGGGGGACACAGCTACTTGGACTTGCTCGGTGACAGTGCTATAGTGTGGACTCTGCTATAGTGTGGACATTGCTATAGTGTGGACTCTGCTATAGTGTGGACAGTGCTGTAGTGTGGACTCTGCTATAGTGTGAACTTGCTATAGTGTGGACAGTACTGTAGTGTGGACTCTGCTATAGTGTGAAGTCTGCTATAGTGTGGACAGTACTGTAGTGTGGACTCTGCTATAGTGTGGACACTTCTATAGTGTGGATTCGCTATGTGGGGGACTCTGCTATAATGTGGCCCCTGCATAGTGGACCTGCTGTAGTTGGACCTTGCTATAGGTGGATACTGCTATAGTGTGGCACTGCTATGGTGTGACTCTGCTATAGTTTGGGCCTCTGCTATTTTGTGACCACTTAATAGTGGTGACAATGCTAAAAGTGTGGACTTTGCTGTAGTGTGGACTCTGGTATAGTGAGGACTCTGCTATAGTGTGGACACTGCTATAGTGTGGATTCAGCTATAGGGAGGACCTGCTATATGTGGACTCTGCTATAGTGTGGACTCTGCATAAAATGTGGACACTGCTATAGTGTGGACACTGCTGTAGTGTGGACACTGCTATAGTGTAACACTGCACAGGTGGACACCCGCTAAGTGTGACACGCTATTTAACATTGCTATGTTTGGACACTGTTACAGTGTGGGGCATGCTATAGTGTGGACACTGCTATAGTGTGGACTCTGCTATAGTGTGGACACTGCTACAGTGTGGACACTGCTACAGTGTGGACACTGCTATAGTGTGGACACTGCTATAGTGTGGACACATCTATAGTGTGGACATTGCTATAGTATGGACACTGCTATGGTGTGGACACTGCTATAGTGTGGACACTGCTATAGTGCGGACTCTGCTATAGTGTTAACACTGCTAAAGTGTGGACACTGCTATAGTGTGGAGACTGCTATAGTGTGGACACTGCTATAGTGTGGACACTGCTATAGTGTGGACTCTGCTATAGTGTGGACTCTGCTATAGTGTGGACACTGCTATAGTGTGGACACTGCTATAGTGTGGACACTGCTATAGTGTGGACACTGCTATAGTGTGGGCTACTGCTATAGTGTGGACACTGCCATAGTGTGGACACTGCTATAGTGTGGACTCTGCTATAGTGTGGACACTGCTAGAGTGTGGACACTGCTATAGTATGGACACTGCTATAGTGTGGACTTTGCTATAGTATGGACACTGCTATAGTGTGGACACTGCTATAGTGTGGACTCTGCTATAGTGTAGACACTACTATAGTTTGGACTCTGCTATAGTGTGGACTTTGCTGGGGTGTAGGCACTGCTATGGTGTGGACACTGCTATAGTGTGGACACTCATGTAGAGTGGACTCTGCTATAGTGTGGACACTGCTATAGCATGGACACTGCTGTAGTGTGGACACTGCTATAGCGTGGACTCTGCTATAGTGTGGACTCTGCTACAGTGTGGACTTTGCTATGGTGCAGACACTGCTGTGGTGTGGACACTGCTATAGTGTGGACACTCCTGTAGAGTGGACTCTGCTATAGTGTGGACACTGCTATAGCATGGACACTGCTGTAGTGTGGACACTGCTATAGTGTGGACACTGCTATAGTGTGGACTCTGCTATAGTGTGGACACTGCTATAGTGTGGACTCTGCTATAGTGTGGACTCTGCTATAGTGTGAACACTGCTATAGTGTGGATTCTGCTATAGTGTGGACACTGCTATAGTGTGGACAGTGCTATAGTGTGTACTCTGTTATAGTGTGGACCCTGCTATAGTGAGGACTCTGCTATAGTGTGGACAGTGCTATAGTGTGGACACTGCTATAGTGTGGACATTGCTACAGTGTGGACTCTGTTATAGTGTGAACTCTGCTATAATGTGCACTATGCTATAGTGTGGACAGTGCTATTGTGTGGGCACTGCTATAGTGTGGACACTGCTACAGTGTGGACTCTGCTCTAGTGTGGACACTACTATAGTGTGGACTCTGCTATAGTGTGGACACTGCTATTGTGTGGACACTGCTTTAGTGTGGACACTTGACACTGCTATAGTGTGGACTCTGCTATAGTGTGGACAGTGCTATAGTGTGGACTCTGCTATAGTGTGAACAGTGCTATAGTGTGGACACTGCTATAGTGTGGACACTGCTACAGTGTGGCCAGTGCTATAGTGTGGACACTGCTATAGTGTGGACTCTGCTATAGTGTGCACAGTGCTGTAGTGTGGACTCTGCTATAGTGTGAATAGTGCTATAGTTTGGACACTGCTATAGTGTGGACTCTGCTATAGTGTGAACAGTGCTATTGTGTGAACACTGCTATAGTGTGGACTCTGCTATATTGTGAACAGTGCTATAGTGTGAACACTGCTATAGTGTGGACTCTGCTATAGTGTGGACAGTGCTATAGTGTGGACTCTGCTATAGTGTGAACAGTGCTATAGTGTGAACACTGCTATAGTGTGGGGTCTGCTATAGTGTGAACAGTGCTATAGTGTGAACACTGCTATAGTGTGGACTCTGCTATAGTGTGGACAGTGCTATAGTGTGGACTCTGCTATAGTGTGAACAGTGCTATAGTTTGGACACTGCTATAGTGTGGACTCTGCTATAGTGTGGACTCTGCTACAGTGTGAACACTGCTATAGTGTGGACACTGCTATAGTGTGTAATCTGCAATAGTGTGGACTCTGCTATAGTGTAGACAGCCTGTACTGTCAGAGCACACAGCCTAGCCGTCTGCTCTGACTAGTTCATATTTCGCGGCATTCAGTGCTGCCCTCTGTAGGCCTACCTAGGTCGGTGGGAAGCACAGACCACCCTCCCTCACTCCTCGACCGACCGACGTGATACTCACAGGTGCTCCCCCTCCACGGACTGGCTTGCGGTCACTCCCTCACACTGCCCGTTGTGTACTCACTCCTACCCGATTTAAGCCAATCTAGTCCACGGCCGTATCATTGCTACCTACGCTACCTTCATCGGCACTAAACCGCTGTTCAGCAGTATGAACAGCAATAACAGTGGTGACAGCGGAGTCAGCGGCATTGTGAGCCTCTTCAGGGTGGAGGGGTCAACACCATCGGTCGACGCCAGTCAACATCATCCGTCGTCATCCAACGCACCTGCTGGCCTAAAGAGTTATCTGTTACTCCCAGCGTCTTGACGGGACCTGAGATAGATCTTCGTCCTAGATTTTTCCCACAAAATCTGGACATAGGAAATCACGGCGTCATCTCCAGCCTTAGCAGTCACGTGTTCACCTCATCCCCTCTCTACAGCCCTTCAACACTCGCCAGCACCATTCTCCTGCCTCCTACAGCGCCCCTACGCCCTTCCAGCTACAAGAAGTAGAGGTGAGGCCGTTTAGTGTGTCGGCTTCGTGTGGCTCCAACCCGGAGACCACGAGGCAGCTCTGGGGTTGGTTTATACCCAATCAGCGTGTAAACACACCAGCCCTCTCTACAGCCTTCTCTGCTACGCAACGACGTCCATCTCGCCGCCCATGTGTGTTGTTTTTCTTCCCAGTTCCTCCAAGAAGTTCTACCTGGCTTAAACCCACGTGGGAACCCAGTTGGCTTAGCCCTAAGCCAGCTCAGTTTCAGCGTCTACAGCAGCTCGTGACTCATCAAAGTGTCTACAACTACTCAGCGTCTACGTATCTCCAGCCAGTGCAGTTTTTTTTTTGTGTTGCCCAGTTTAAATTTTTTTTTTCCCTTTCCCTTGCTGTTTTATTCCCAGTTCATCACCAGTTCTGTTTTCCCCAGTGATTTGTTACAGTAAAACTTACTCGTCCCAGTTCAAAGTTCACTTAAGCTTGTTTTAGCACGTTCGAGTAGGGGCATTTAAATTTTTTTGTTCTCCGTGTGTTGAAGCCGCAGTCAGTCAGCGCGCCCAGACACGCTTGCCAGTGTAAACAACCAACACACAGCTGTGTTTCACGCCGGGTATCCACGTCTTCTAATATCTTTTAACCTCCACAGAGTTACCCCGGTCCGTTCCGGGTTTCTTTCCCAAGTCCTTTCTGATAAATTTTTTTCTACGCATTGAAGCCCCATAGCAGTATACAAATGCTAACGAGGCGTGTAGTGTTACTAGAGCATCACTGAAAGTTCCAGGCCCCGTACCTTCGTCCATCTGCATTTCAAATTTAAGAAAAACAGTGACTTACCTAGCATTTCCTAATTATTTTGTGACATTATTTAACTGTCCTGCACCAATACAGTTAGTTACTGAAGCCATATTTCCCAGTAAATTGTTCAGTGTCATCAGTGCACAGTTTGCCACTTACCTACAGCTTCTTAAATTTTGAAAAATTTATTTTTGAAACTCCTACATTTTAAATTCCAGTTTTTTATTCTGCTCTTGCACCTCAGTTTATTGATTTAAATTGTTCATGTTAACCATTTATACAATTTACCTCTCACATACAGTTTTCATGAAATTTCCCTGTTGTGCTGTTATTTTGTTTAGTTGCACCTGCAAGTCAGCCACAGATTGTTGAAAAACCCTTGCACTGTTTTGTTTTTAGTGTTTTTCCTTTAACAAGTGTAATCTTCAAGTACTTAAGTATTAGTTTATTCCCCCTGCAGTGATACAATTTTGTGCCTAGCCCATTAAATTTTTCTTCTGTTTCCCCATTTATTTTGCTCTACATTTTATTCTATGTTTTTATCAGTGAATATTCACCTATGTGCATTGCATTTTGCTATTTTGTAATACCCAAGTCATTGAGTGTATTTTTGGGAACCGCTTATTTACCATTAATTACCAAAATTCCTTGTGAAGTTAATTAATTTTGACCTTGAGATTGGTGCAAATTTTTTTTTTTTTGCCAGTGTACACCCTGCTAAACCCAGTTAACCTTTCCCCATATTTTTGAATTTAATAATTGCATTTTTTATTAATTTTATTTGTGTGAATATAGCATTCTGGATTACAGTGTATTTTTTTTTCTGGGGATTTTGGCACAATTCCATACTCTGATATCTTTTCTGTGCCAATTTCCCCTTTGTGCAAGTGAATTACCCTTTTTTTTTTTGCGTTTTCAATTGCAACTGCTAGCACCCGCAATCTTTTTAAACTGTGCTTGCAGCACAGTTTAGTGTTGTGTAGTACCTGATTTATTTTAATTTGTGCAATTTTTGCTACCAGTGTTTACAGTTCAACTCCTTTTCATAAATTTTGTTGCCAGATTCCGGGTTTGGAAATTATTGACTATCCTTAGCTTCATTTTGTGCATTTCCCTGTAGTACATTCACTTGCATACACCTTATTTTTGTGTTCAGAGTGTATCACTATTTCCCTTTTTATTGTTTTGTTTCAAATTATTTCTATCACTAAGCAGTTTACCTGTACTGTGGTGCTGAGTTCTCTTTGACTCTGTTTTGAATTGTAGCCAGTGCATACCATTTCTTGCTCTGACCTGTTTACCCTCTTGGGTGACCTACTTGCATTTAAACAATTGCCCGTCATGACAAAGACACGCAGTGGCCATGCCGTTAGTCCAGATTTGCGGGTGCCAGCAATGGTGCCCCCAGCCAGCGTGAAACACGGGGGCAGGGCATCGAAGCCCCAGCGACAGTTGGCCCAACTTGTGGCTCAAGCCTCGACCACCAGGGGGCCCGGCTCATCGTCCATACCTGCCCCCTTATTTTTGACGGTCGTGCAAATAGTTTTTTTTAGAGCCATGGCTGCAGTCAGTCGAGGCGACTGTTCGGGCTCTATTTGATAGCCAACGGATACACAGTACATTCTTTGCTGCTGTTGCAGCAGTGGATCTCACCCGGGGTGTTTATAGGTGCCTTTGTGCAGCTCAAGCGCGTGTGTATGATTCAGTCTTGGGGTGAACTAAGGAGGAATTTAGGCGTTATTTTCGGCGTAGTCGCCAACGCCATTACATTGACATCGTTACCAGCGTCTTGGCCGAATGTCAATACCGGCACGAAAGCCCCTGGCTTGCGTTTGCCGGTTCGAGCAAGCCCCCAGGGATTTTTACTGATGCCATCAACTCCACTAAAGTGGGTGGATGGTGATGGCCATATTGCTGCTAAAGACATCTTCCCCATCCCTGGCTGTCGGCATCATGCGGAGGGATGCCGCCCCTAACCTCGGGGCTGCCATTGTTTGGGGCTAGGACTCGGCCCCCCAAGCACGACGTCCTGGGCGCATATGACGCCATCGACTCGCTCAAGCCGCCTTCCGAGCAAGGCAAGGGTTTTCCGCTTGCGGATGATCCCCTACCCATCCTTCCGGCGCGCCGTCCACAGTGACCCCGCGGTCGCAGCCGGAAGTCACTTTTTCTGCTGCTGTCAGCCCAGCCAGCCACAAAGTTTCTAACCCCAGTCCCACTAACACGCGCCTAAGTAAAAGTATTGACCACAGTAACAACAGTCGGTCTATACAAAAAGGCCCAGTCATCGACTTCCTGGACCGGGGCAAAAACGTCGCCAGCAGACCCACCCCCAACCTCACCCGCTAAGCATGTAGTGACTTGTTTCAACTGGGGCAAACGAGGGCACTACCGATCGATTTTTTACAAACCCTTTAAGTCCCCCCGCAAAGTAACCAAAACAGCCCCCATGCTCATATCCCAGTAACCATAACCGCCCCATGTTCAGTATCAAGGGTTAACCGTCACCGTCCCCATGCTCAGCTTCGCGAGGGAGCCCTGTGTTTTACCACAATACTTCCAGCCCATCCCTCCCATGAGTGTAACAAGCTGCGAAGTATACTGTCAGCTGAGTGGAGCAAGCAGTCGTCGCGCAGTGCTCGTAGAAGCCCTTCCACTAGTTCGGGGGAAAGAGGCGCGTCCGCAAAACCACCCGGAAAGACATAGTAACCCTGTCGGAAAGTCGCTGTATTCCGCCCCTGTCCGCAATGCATTCGCCGCCCTGGGCAGTGTTTACGCTTGCCGACAGTGGGGAAAAACCGAGTGTTCTTGACGTTGTTGCCGAGACTCGTACCGTCCCTTTCCGGGCCGAGCCTCGTCAACAAGTGTTGAGCCTCGAGCAGCTGTGACTCCGGGGATCTCGTCGGCCTGTCATGCCTTCATGTTCGGTATGACAACCCATGTGGACCGCTCATCGAGTCCACTGTCCAAAAATAAGCCTGTTTCAGCTTTTCCTAGATACAGGTTCGGTGGTTAACATTGTCCCCGCTCCACCTTTTTCCGAGACATTGGCCTTCACGCGGCCATGTTGACAGAGCCGTCTGCCATTCAGACCTTGAGAGGAGCCCTCAGGTAAACCGCTGACGGTTCGGGGTTTTCGCACAACGCTAGAATTTGTGGTCCAGGGTCACAAGCGCCCGCAAAATTCTTAGTCGTAGATGGTATTGTTTTCCATGGTGACCTGCCATAGGGTTCAAAACCATGGCAGATTTTTAGGATCCGTTTAGATCCAGCTGAGTGGAAAGCGAATTCAACGGAGTGGATGTGCCCTTCTGGGGCTGCGCTAGGATCCACTACGTGCTATTTCTGTCCAAAGTATGCACAGCGCCTAGAATCGTTGGAAACCGGTGGTTTTCCATAGCACATTCTCCCCGGGGTCGGTCTCTTGTCTGATCGACCTCGTAGAGAGCTCGTTGCCCCATCACCTCCTGGCCATCAGCGCTTAGTTACAGTGAAACCCAGTCTGGGGACGCCCAGTCTCAACCTTCACTCTAACTCTGACGCTTGTTTTTGAGACCAGCAGTTGTTAAGCCGCAGTAACCCTGTCGGCGGGCGACTGTCTGACTCGTGTCATGGCATCAGCGGCAGAGTTACTGCTTGTAAAAAGTATGACCCCATTTTGTCAGCTAACCTCGCTCACTCCTGTTAGGTGTACGTGAGCAGAGCTTTTGAAGGAGACCATGTGCTGGTTGACAACGACACATTGCCGAGTCAAGGGCCTCTCCTTGAACCATCCTTGCACACAGTGCAACGTGGTAAGTTGCAAGTCCTTGTTTTTCCAACATGCATAGTCGAGAATTTCCCCGCGGAAGAATAAACCCCACTTGTCGATCTTGTCAGATTCCCTCTCCCGGGGGAGTGGAGGGTGAAGCCCCAGCTGACTTCCTTGTGAGTGCAGTTCTCCCAGGCGAGTCTGCTGCTGACTCTTCCAACACCCGGCCAGTGCAGGAAGATGATCTAGCTTTGACAGACTATCCTGAAGAGGTCCCAAAACTTCTCCAGGTTCTCAATCGTGCACGTCTGCAGTTGCACCCAGATGGTGAGTCAATGGGTTTGACCCCACTGATCTCTCACCGTATTCCACTTGACAAAGGTACTAAACCCATTTATGTACCTGTGTATCGCTGCCACATGCACAAAGAGTCTTCGCCCAAGAACTCATTTACACGGATGCTCCGTGATGGAGTTATTGAGGAGTTCCACTTCCCGGGAATGCTCCCCTTATTCTGGTTCCCAAGAAAGACGGAACCTGGCGCCCTTTATCGATTACAGGAAACTGAAGCATGTACCATCCCAGACCGTTTTCCATTGCCAGTTCTGAACGACCTGTTTGCAGAAATCGGCGATAATAAGGTCTTTTCAACTCTTGATTTCTTCAAGGGTTCTGGCAGATCCCCCTCGATGATGAGAGCAGAGAGGTTGACAGCTTTCTCTACGCCAAAGGTCATTACCAGTTAAGGAGGATGCCCTTCGGCTTGCGCGGAAGCCCAATCACGTTTAGTCGTTTGATGACGACAATTTCCGTACCCTCCCTAGGTGGCACGCTCATGTCTACCTGGATGATCTCATAGTCATGTCGCAAGATGTCCCATCACATCTGAGAAACTTGACAGGGTATTTGACAGGCTAGCTCAGGCAAAACTTAAGGTAAAGCCTCCAAATGTCATTTCTCCGGAAGGAAATTTAAAAATTTTTGGTCACGAGTAACTCAGAATGGCATAAAGACGGACGAGTTAAAATCTCGGCCGTGCAGAAATTCCCCAGACCCATGACGGCGGATGCAGTCCGGTTTCCCCTTTATAGGCCTGGCGGGTTTTTTACCGCACCTTTTCGCAGGTTTCTCCACCACTGCGCACCCCCGACCCCGCTTACTCAAGAAGGATGCCCCTTTTGAGTGGACGTGTGATCAGGAACGAGCTTTTGTCCATTCCTTAAGAACAAGTTAACATCAGCCCCAACCCTTAGATTTTCCCCGATTTCACCAAGGCATTTACTTGACGACTGATGCCAGCAAAAGTTGGCATCGGTGCAGTCTTGTCACAGGAATCTAATGGAAGCAACAGCTATTGCCTATGCTAGCCGTGTTCTTACTAAAGCGGAAGTCAATTATTCTGTGACAGAGCTAGAAGCTTAGCCATTGTATGGGCCCTGAGTCATTTCGGGATATTTATCATCATTATCCTATCAAGATTTATACAGATCATTTACCCTTATTGGCCCTTTTTGCGAATAAGAACCTCTCGGGAAAGCATGCTCGGTGGTCGCTCACGTTTAATGGGCTACAACCCCGAAATTTGCTATGTCCCAGGTAAGCAAATGTTGTAGCTGATTCCCTGTCGAGACATATAGCATTCGTGAGTGTCGCAATTCGTTCTCTGTTGAGGATCTCGAGAGAGCCCAACGACAGGACCCTGTGTGGTCTCCATTCCTCGTTTCCTTACCAAGGAGGACGTTGACTTACAGGTCAATCTCCCGTTCCACTGAAGGATTTAGTGGTCAACCAAGGAGTACTGTGTCGTGTTGCACAGCTGGTGGACCCCGGCAGAACCGTATACCAACTGGTGATACCAGAGTCCCCTGATACCAGCTACTCTTAGGTTGATCCACAATGTCCCCCGGGGTAGCGCACCCGGGAAGGACCGCAGTATCAAACAGGCACGAATGAAATATTTCTGGGGCCCAAGATGGCATCGGACATTGCCAAGCATGTCACCAGTGTGTTGTTTGCCTACAGCACAAGGGGACCATTAAAAGGTCCTAACCCCATTCTAAGTATCCCATTACAAAGGAGCCCTGGGAGAGAACTTCTGTCGACCTGTTGACGAACTTCTCGACCTCGGAGAAGGGAAATAAGCACCTGCTTGTAATGGTAGATAACTTGACGCGGTACAGTGAATTAGTACCCATTCCTGATAAAACCGCTGAAACGGTCGCTAGTGCTTTCCGTGAGCATGTTGTTCTTCGTCATACTTGCCCACGTTTTCCTTCTGTCAGAAAAATGGGTCTGAGTTATAAATGGCATAATGCAGGATCTTTGCTCCAGATTCAACATTCACCAAGCGCCAGTAGCTCCACGCCACCCTGCGAGTAATGGTCTTGCTGAACGCACAAATCGCAAAGTCCTGGAGGTGCTCAGAGTAACCGTTTTTAACCCAAATTGTACTACATGGGATGAGGCTACCCAGATGTTCATTGTACATTAAATTCCCCCCCTCAACAGCTCGATCGGTGAGACACCTTTATTTGCTTTGTATGGCTATGACAAGCGCTTACCATATGAAATTTTTGTTTACTCCACCTAGACCACTTACGATACTGATAACCCCAGTGTAGTAAAGATGAGGACAACGCAGCTTGTCTTCCAGCGGGTACGAGAGAACCTTATGAGAGCTACTGATAGGTTTCACGTCTGAGCGCAATGCCCGCGCCAAGGAAAGCAAAGGGGGAACCAGGTTGCAAAGTTAAAGTTGCCAACCCAGTGCAGGACCCCAGGTATGCACAAACTTGTCCCAAGTTTTGGGTCCTTACCGTGTCCTACGACAGCTCCGTGGCCCAAAAAGTTCGGGTGAGGGAGATTGCTACGGGAACTATCAAAGGGAAACCCACCTTGATCACATGAAGTAATGTGGACCATATGCAGGCCGAAGCAGAGCTGGAGGTGCGTGCGTTGCAAAAGCCACGATCAGGGCTAATGTTAGGGACAAACCGTCTATCCCTTTTCCCACTACTACTGTACGGAAGACGGCCCCAGTAAGGCTCCATACTTATGGCCTGCGACCCAGGACAACAGTACATTTCTGTGACATGAAAGTACCTACTGACTTGTCTGACTCCTACGCTAGTATGCTAATTGTTTGCTTGCAGAAAAGGGTATAAATGCACAAAATTGTATAGCTAGTCGATTTAAAAGAGTCAGGGTGGACAACATCAGTAAATTATGTAAATACTTTTAGAAGGGTACCCAGAGTGTAATGAATTCCATGGATATTAATTATTGTACGTATGTGCACCAGTGTTTATAAATAAAGGAAAAAAAGCCTGTATTCGGTCAGGGCAGTGCTGCCCTCTGAGTTACATGTCACACCTTAGGAAATGCTACTGTCAGTCAAATTTTTTGCAGATGTTTAGCGGTGCAACAAAAGTTAGTAGACGAGTGGTCAACTGATGTTTTAGCCCGCCCTGCGGACAACCTGTATATAGAAGATTTTAGTTCCAGTGCTGACGTCTCCGGGCTCTCTACTCGATGAAACAGCGCGGGCAAACCAGTTTTTCTCTTCCCTGGATGGGAGAGTTTTTTTTTTGCCTGTTGCATTTTTTTGTCCATTTTTTATTTACTAGTGAGCGAAAGCCATCCCTCTCTGGGGTAGCTAGTGTAATTCCTTTATACCCATGGGCCCACCCGTATTGTCCCGTCGGACGACGCGAGATGCGTGGCCGAGCAAATGTAGACAGCCTGTACTGTCCAGTGCACACAGCCTAGCCGTCTGCTCTGACCCAGTTCATATTTCGCGGCATTCAGTGCTGCCCTCTGTAGGCCTACCTAGGTCGGTGGGAAACACAGACCACCCTCCCTCACTCCTCGACCGACCGACGTGATACTCACAGGTGCTCCCCCTCCACGGACTGGCTTGCGGTCACTCCCTCACACTGCCCGTTGTGTACTCACTCCTACCCGATTAAAGCCAATCTAGTCCACGGCCGTATCATTGCTACCTACGCTACCTTCATCGGCACTAAACCGCTGTTCAGCAGTAAGAACAGCAATAACAATAGTGTGAACACTGCTATAGTGTGGATTCTGCTATAGTGTGGACTCTGCTATAGTGTGAACATTGCTATAGTGTGGATTCTGCTATAGTGTTGACACTGCTATAGTGTGGACACTGCTATTGTGCGGACACTGCTATAGTGTGGACTCTGCTATAGTGTGGACACTGCCACAGTGTGGACACTGCTATAGTGTGGACTCTGCTATAGTGTGGACACTGCTATAGTGTGGACACTGCTATAATATGGACACTGCTATAGTGTGGACTTTGCTGTAGTATGGACACTGCTATAGTGTGGACACTGCTATAGTGTGGACTCTGGTATAGTGTGGACTCTGCTATAGTGTAGACACTGGTATAGTGTGGACTCTGCTATGGTGTGGGCTCTGGTAAAGTGTGGACTCTGCTATAGTGTAGACACTGGTATAGTGTGGACTCTGCTATGGTGTGGACTCTGCTACAGTGTGGACACTGCTATAGTTTGGACTCTGCTATAGTGTGGACACTGCTGCTAACGTTGGGACACTGCTATAGTGTGGACACTGTTATAGTATGGACACTGCTGTAGTGTGGACACTGCTATGGTGTGGACACTGCTATAGTGTGGACTGTGTTATAAGTGTGAGAAAACTGCTAAGTGTGGACACTGCTACAGTGTGGACAGTGCTACAGTGTGGGCACTGCTACAGTGTGGACTCTGCTATAGTGTGGACACTACTATAGTGTTGACTCTGCTATAGTGTGGACACTGCTATAGTGTGGACACTGCTATTGTGTGGACACTTGACACTGCTATAGTGTGGACTCTGCTATAGTGTGGACAGATGCTACAGTGTGGACCTGGCTAATTAATGTGAACAGATGGCTAATAGTGTGGACACTGCTATAGTGTGGACACTGCTAAGTGTGGACAGTGGCTCTATAGTGTGGACACTTCTATAGTGTGGACACTGCTTAATATGTGGTGGACAGTGCTATAGTGTGGACTCTGCTAAGTGTGGACAGTGCTATAGTTTGGACATGCTATAGTGTGGACTCTGCTATAGTGTGACACAAGTGTGCTTATAGTGTGAACACTGCTATAGTGTGGACATCTGCTATAGTGAGAACAGTGCTATAGTGTGAACACTGCTATAGTGTGGACTCGGCTATAGTGGGACAGTGCTATAGTGTGGACACTGCTATAGTGTGAACATGCTATAGTGTGGAACACTGCTATAGTGTGAACTCTTGACATATAGTGTGAACAGTGGAGTCTATAGTGTGAACACTGCTATAGTGTGGACTCTGCTATAGTGTGAACAGTGGCTAAAGTGTGAGACACTGCTATAGTGTGACCTGCTATAGTGTGAACAGTGCTATAGTGTGGACTCTGCTATAGTGTGGACACTGCTACAGTGTGGACACTGCTATAGTGTGGACACTGCTATAGTGTGGACTCTACTATAGTGTGGACTCTGCTGAAGTGTGAACACTGCTATAGTGTGGATTCTGCTATAGTGTGGACTCTGCTATAGTGTGGACATTGCTATAGTGTGGATTCTGCTATAGTGTGGACAGCTATAGTGGGACACTGCTATTGTGCGGACACTGCTATAGTGTGGACCTCTGCTATAGTGTTGGACACTGCCTACAGTGTGGACAACTTGCTATAGTGTGGACCTGCTATAGTGTGGACACTGCTATAGTGTGTGACACTGCTATAAAAATGGAACACTGCTATAGGGGTGGACTTGCTGTATATGGACACTGCTATAGTGGGGACACTGCTATAGTTTGGTGACTCTGGTATAAGTGTGGACTCCCGGGTATAGTGTAGACACTGGTAGTGTGGACTCTGCTATGGTGTGGACTCTGCTACAGTTTGGACACTGCTATAGTTTGGACTCTGCTAAGTGTGGACTTTGCTATGGTGTAGACACTGCTAGGTGTGGGGCACTGCTGTAGTGTGGAACTCCTGTAAGTGAAAACTGCTATAGTGTGGACACTGCTATAGATGGCTCTGCTATAGTGTGGACTGCTATGGTGTAGGACACTGCTTCGTGTGGACACTGCTATAGGTGGACACTCTTGTAAAAGTGGACTCTGCTATAGTTGGACATGCTATAGCTGGACACTGCTGTAGTGTGGACATGCTATAGCGTGGACTCTGCTATAGTGTGGACTTTGCTATGGTGTAAGACACTGCTGTCGTGTGGACACTGCTAATACCATGGACCTGCTGTAGTGTGGACACTGCTATAGCGGGGGGACTCTTATAGTGGGACTCTGCTAAAAGTGTGGGAAATTCTATTGTGTGAACACTGCTATAGTGTGGATCTGCTATAAAAAAAAAGGGACTCGCTATAGTTTTGAAACACTGCTTAGTGTGGATTCTGCTATAGTGTGGACACTGCTATATGTGGAACCAGTGCTATAGTGTGTACTCTGCTATAGTGTGGACACTGTTTAGTGGGACTCTGCAAGTGTGGCCTGCTTAGTGTGGACAATTCCCTATGGTGGGAGTCGTTTATGTGGACACTGCTTAGTGGGACTTGCTATAGTGGGACAGTGCATGGGGTTGGGCACGCAAGTGGGACATGCTACAGGAAACTCTGTAAAATGTGGACACTGATAGTGGGCCCTTTGCAAGTGGGGGACACTGCTAACGTGTGGACACGCAAGGTGGACATTTTTATAGTAGGCCCCACGCTAAAATGGGGACACTGCTATGGTGTGGACACTGCTATAGTGGGACTGTGTTATAGGGGTACTGCTAGATGTGGACACTGCTACAGTGGGGACAGTCCCTTTTGTGTGGGAAATCTATAGTGTGGACACTGCACAGGGTGGATTGCTATATGTGGACACTACTATAGTGTTGGACTCTGATATGGGGACCTGCATAGTGTGGACATGCTATTGTGTGGACCTTGACACGTTTAAAGTGTGGACCTGCTAATGTGGACTGCTATAGGTGCTTGATAAGGGAACAGTGCATAGTGTGGACTGCTATATGGGGGGACACTGCTCAGTGGGACAGTGCTATATTTGGGACCTGCTATAGTGTGGACTCGCATAGGTGGACAGGCTAATTGGACAGCAAGTTTTAACAGGGCATAGATTGGACACTGCTAAGTGTGGACCGCATAGGGGAAACATGCAAAGTGGCCCTCTGCTATAGTGTGAACAGTCATATGTAACACTGTATAGTGTGGATCTGCTATTTGGGACAGTGCTATATGGGGATGGGGTAGTTTAACAGGCATAGTTGAACACTGATTTTGGACTCTGAAAAGGTGAAAGTGCTATAGTGTAACACTGCTGTAGTTTTCGACTCTCTAATGGGAACAGGCTAATTTGTAACACTGCTAAGTGTGGACTCTGCTATGTGTGAACAGTGCTATGGTGAACCTGAAAATTGGGCTCGCTAAGTTGGACATTTTCTATATGGGACCTGCTATAGGGGAAAAACAGTGCTAAAGTGTGAACACTGCTATAGTGTGGATCTGTATATGGAACGTGCTTTAGTGGGAACACTCATAGTGGGACTCGCTATATGTGGACAGGCATAGGGGACTCTGCTTTTTAGTGTAAACATGCTAAGTTTGGACACTGCTATAGGGGGGACCTGCTATAGGGGAGACTCTGCAAATGGGGAAACACTCTATAGTGTGGACACCGTTTATTTTGGGACTCGCTAATTGGGGCCGCTATGGGGTTAACACTGCTATTGGGGGTTTCGCATAGGTTGGACACTGCTTTAGTGGGGGACACTGCATAGGGGTGGACCGCTATAGTGTGGACTCTGCAAAAGTGGGACACGCCAAGTTGGACACGTATAAAGGCACGCTAAGTGGGGCTTTGCTGATTGACACTGCTATAGGTGGACACGCATAGGTGGACTCTTAAGTGTGGCTCTGCATAGTGTGGCCCGGGTATGGGGGGCTCTGCTTTAGTGTGAACGACTAATTTTGGACATGCAAGTGTGGACACTGCTACAGTGTGGACACGCAAGTGGGACCTGTTAGTGGGGAAACACTGCTAAGTGTGCCCTTTGTAAAGTGGACATGCTATAGTGTGGACCTCTATAGGTGGAACTGCATGGGGGACACTGTTATAGGTTTACACGCTAAGTGTGGACACTGCTAATTTTTGTAACTTGACACCTAGGGGTTGGACACTTGACACGCTAAAAGTGGGGACATTTGCACACAAAGTGTGGACCTTGACACAACTAGTTTGGAACCCCTGCTATATTTTAACCCTGCTTTTTGTGGACACTTCCAGCATATTTGACCTTGACACTGCTAAGTGGGACACTTGACATACTATAGTGTGGACACTTGACACTCATAGTGGGACACTGCAATGTGGACACTTGACACCCCAAGTTGGACATTGACCTATTGTGTGGACACGCATAGTGGGACACTTGACACTGCTATGTGGACACTCTATATGTGGAACTTGAAAAGCATATTTGGGGACACTTGCACACTATAGTTGGCCCGCTATGTGTGGAACTTGACACTGCAAAGTGTGGACCTGCATAGTGGGGACACTTGACACTATTTAAAGGGGACACGCAAAGTGGGGGCCCCTTACATACTAAGTTGGACCTGCATATGTGGCACTTGACCTACTATAGTGTGGACACGCTATAGTGGGCACGACACGCTATAGGTACACTTGACACTACATGTGTGGCCCTGCTAAGTGTGGACACTTGACACGCAAGTGGGGACATTGAACTGCATAGGGGGACACTGCTAAGGTGGACATTTGCACTATTTAATGTGGACACGCTTAGTGTGGAATTTACACTACAAGGGGACACTGCTATATTTTGGGACATTTGACACTACTATAGTGTGGCCGCTATGTGTGGACCTTGCACTACTAAGTGTGGCCCCGCTAAAATGGGACACAACTAAAAGTGGGACATTTGACACTGTTTTTAAATCCCTATTCCACTTGCTTATGACACGAACGTGACAGTATCGGGGAACGATAACACGGCTTTAAAAACCACCAGAATCTGAAATTTTTAAAACCCCTTTCATTTAATCCTCTACAAAATTAAATGCCCTTTGTCGGTGTTTGTCCATCACAGCAGAACACGTTTTAAAGTCGAATTTTTTCACCAGAAAGAATAAAAATTCATTTTTTTTTGTACACCAATATTAATCGGGGGAAATTAAACCCAAAAATGGAGGATGGGGGTATATGTCACAAATGAAAATTTGTCTTATGGGAAATGGTCTGTGAACACCATTAGACCAACTGAGACTTTATCATTCAGCAAGGTTAGTTTTAAACAATGATTTTTCATAACAACAACGACAACCCTTTGTGCCCGCGCTTTACTTGGGGGTTAAGGAAAAATACGAATCCGGGTAAATTTTATCTGAAAAACAAAAAATAAAGACTTTGGTTAAAAATAAGGGTTTTTGTTCTTTTATTTGTGGAAAATTGACATGTTAACCCCCACATGATCAAAACCCGGGAAGAAATTAAACTTACTACATAAGCCACTGTATATCCAAAAACCACCACTGCATATAAATTGGGGGTATTTTTAAAAGTGTAGGTCACAATTTTTAATTTTTTGAGGGTTTTTAACTGAACAAAAATTTAAGGGTGGGGAAAAGTTTTGGCTAGATACGTGAACTAGTATCTGACCCGCACACTACTGGGGGGTACCCCATGGAAAGCTTTTTTTTAAAAGATTTTCCAAACTTCCTAGGAAGGTACAGAGCAAAAAATTTTGCGAGGGCGTGCGAAAAAAGATAGAATCCTGTGAACACGGTTTGCCCCAAATTTCCCGGAAAAATCAGTTTTTCAATCCCAATGGACTTTTTTCCAATCATTTTTGGGGCGTAGTGATTCATTCAGCGTAATGAAATGCAGTTAGGAGTGCTTAAAATTTCCCAAAATGCAACGACGTCGTTGGTTTCTTGAAAAATACATCACGTTGGTTATAAACCAAAAACAAATGCTTAAATTTTTTTAAAAATTTTCAACTTTCCGTAGAATTATTGTTTTTTGCCCTTCCCTTATTTATATGGAATAATAAATAGTTTTTTTAGAAACCGTGATTTAAATTTTTGGGGGAACATATTTTTTAAATAAACTTCTTTGAAAATTTCTATTTTTACAAAAAACAAAAAACCTGACGTGTTCGTCAGTTTTAAGAGTGCAAGAAGGGATATAATACCGACAAAATGAAATTAAGACCATTGCAACATCGGGTATCTTTATGTAGACTTTTCCCCCATCCAGTGGCTTTATCAATACAAAAACCCGGGAATAACTTAAAGACAGTAGGGAAAAGACAGAAGATGAGGTAATCAGTCCCTCAACCTTTGGGGTAGGTTTCGAGACACCGTAGTCGGGAATTCTGAGCGAAAAAATTTTTATCTTTCGGTATTTATACCATTCTTTTCCCAACTTGTCCCCGACACTGAAAAATCATGGAATCTGATTCTAAGGACATTACAAACCCACGACTACGACAACTTTCTACTACAACAAAAAAATCCTTTGGGAAGGACCTACTTCCACTGGGGGGTCCCCCTACCATGACTATCCCGTCTGCTACACCTGACGTTACTAAAACGCCAGGCTCCTTGTTTTTTCAGAAACTCCCCACACGGTCCTTCGCTCTCTCCAAGGTTTTAGGGAGATTACCTCACTTTGAACATGTCCACGTCTTTAAGTAGTCCTGGGTTTTAAAATTTATAAAGCCACGGAGGCGAAACGTTACAATAAAAATACCCAGATTGCACATGTGTTTAATTTTTTTTAATTTTTTTTAATTTTTAAAATTTAAAAAAATTTTTTTCTTATAGGTTTTTTACCCCCGAAAAAATTTGAAAAAAAAACAATTTAAAAACACAAGAAACCCAATTACCCCAAAAGGTTGTTTCCACTTAAAATTTTCGAAAAAAGGGGGATTTGGGTTTTCCAGAAGGAAGAAAACCAGCCCCTAGAATTTCCCTTTTTCAGTGAAATTTAAAAATTTTCGAAACATTAATGGTTTGGTCGCCCCCTTACCTGATTTTTTTCCTCTATGTATCCAAAATTTAAATAAAATTAATTAAAAAAAAATAAAAAAAAATGAGTATTGCTTCACCCTTTTTACCTGTTTTTTTTTTTGATCGGTTTTCAAAAAAATTTCCCAAATAAATAAATTTTTTTTAAAAAATTTTTAAAAAAATAAAAAGGATTGCGTTTCCCATTAAATTACAAAGTTAAAAATGTTAAGGTCCCCTCCAAATTTTTTTTTTCCCCCTTTTTTGCGGTTATTTTTTTTCGATTTTCAACCAAATAAAACAAAAAATACCTACATAGAGAAACTTTTAAAACTTTCCCGAAAATTTTGGAAAACCAAAATTTCCCCAAAGTTTTTTAAAAAAAAACGGGGCGACAAGCTTTTTCCTCCCCCCAGAGGTTAAATATTTTCCCCCCCATGATTCTTTTTTTTTCAATTTTAAAAATTTTGACACCAAATTTGCCCAAAATTTACCCGCCGGGCCTATTGGCCCGGAGCTTTTCAAATTTAAGTTTTTTTTCCCCCACCCCTTTTCACCCGCATTAAAACTGAACCCCCGGCCTAATCCATTTTTTTTCTTCAACACCCCGTCCTTTTCCCTTTTTTTCCCCTGTTCATTTTTCTTTTTCAAAAAAAAAAAAAAACTTTTAATCCCTTTTTTCCAAACTTTTTTTCTCCGCAGTATTCAAACCCGCCCGTCCTAAGAAACTGGTTTGGAATTTTTAAATTTTCAAAGTGTTTTTTCAAAAAAAGCACTAAAATTTCCTCTCCTTTGTGAAACTAATTTTTTTAAAAATCGTCAGCAGTTTTTTTGAGACAGGATTCACAGCCTATAATTTATTGCTAGTTTCTAGTTATGAAACTTCTTCTAAAAGCTCACCAACCACTGACATTATATCTTCACTTTTAAACCTTACTAAATATACATCCGATAAAAGCTGCATCAGTTTAACGTCACCTCTCCTACTTTCTTAAATACTGAAACAACATGCTCCTCATATTTCCTGCAGTCGCCTTTTTATCTTGCATTGTTTTGTTCACGCCTCCTAACTTCATCACGATATGTATACTGTAAGGGGGTATAGAGTATATAGAGAGTGAAACCCAAGTTCACTTGTCATCATACACAAATAACCCGCAAAATAGGAAAAGGACTTACGACGACGTTTGGTCCGACTTGGACCATTTACAAAGTCCACACTAACGAAAATGAGAACGTCCGCCCAGTGATGGTATGTTTTCCCTCGCCAGGCGCAAGAAAATAAGTAAAATTAAAGAATAATATGGCTCATAAAACTACAACTAACAATATTTTGTAAAAAAAAAAAGGTTATACAAGTATTTGATGTACTGATAAATTAAACATTATTTGCAATTTGTTTATTAATCATCATTTTCATTATCCAATGTTGATAAGTGGGCACTTGCGAAACATTTGTATATTTTATAATTCTGGAAACATTTCGCCACCAGTGACTTCTTCAGCCCTAACGCAGAGAAAGGTGGAGGCTGAAAATTTGAAGTAATAAACCCTCAGCCTGAAGTCGCTGTGTTCAGTCCATCAATCTGATAAAAGTGAAACATATTCATGGAGATGGCGCTTATATACTAAATGACAGATGAACGGAGCAGGGGTTTAGGCGGAGCCACCAGGGGAGAAACCCATAGGAGCGGTAGGTTCGTGGCCTATAGATTTTTGCTAGCTTTCATGAACTAAACTGCCAAGAAAAGCAACATCTTGGGACTTGATTAAAGGGAAAATTCTTTAAAACTTTTCCTAATCTATAATGCACGACCTACTTCCACTAGTGGGTTTCTCAACTGGTGACATCGCCTAGCACTCCCTCCCACCTAATCTGTCATCAGCATTTACGCTCCATCCTCCAAGAAAAATTCTACATTTTTATCAAGTTTGGGATGGATTAAAACACATCGACTTCAGGTTGAGGGACAAAATTATCTGAACCCCCTCCTCATCTTCCTCCTTTATATGCTTTAGACTGAAGAAGTCACTGGCGGGGCGAAACTTTTTCCAGAATAAAGATATCCAGATCTTGCAAAAGTGTTTCATTTATCAACTCACGGTTTTCTAAACCATTATTGAAGACAGAAATGCCATGCATGTTATGGTCTAATTGCTAAAAAAATACTTTTTTTTTTTGTCAATTCCCTGTTTTAAGTCTCTGAATTTTTTAATGTATACCAACTGTAATCGAAGAGCCACAGGAACAACAACCTTAAGACCTTCAAAATCTTAAATCCTTTACATAAATGAACTAAAAAGTGAATAAACAACAAATAAAATAGGATTTCTATCAAATAACTAATACTAACATTATAAGACATATCTTAATACAGAATTACTTATGTGGGATTTTGTGGCTGCCACCTGACTCTTTGAAAATTAAAAATTTAATAAGAAATTACATACTGGATGACTTACTTATTTCTTGCTATTCTATGGACTTTTGTCCCTATAAATAGCATGACTATTGTTTGCAGTACTTTTAATACAATGAACACTTCGCAAAATCTTTTAAACTGTTGACTGCAATTAGGTGATTGGCAAGTCCATACAATTTTACTGTCATATTTTTTCACATATCATAGTTTTAGTCTGACAGTGACAACTTCTTGGACTCTGCTGAGGTTGTAAACTTTCTCAGTGGATATTTTTTTCTTGACGCATTTGATTACGATGGGTAATAATGGTCGGTTAATTCTTATCTAAACTGTTTCTGCTTCTTAAAAACTGAAAAAAACACGAAGGCTCATTACCGTGACTGGAACAATACACAAACAACCTGCACATAGGAGAAAGGAGCTTACGACGACGTTGCGGTTCGACTTGGACCATTTACAATGTCACGGGTTTTTTTGTGTATTCCTCAATCTTGTTTCTTTGATATTTTCTAACAATGATTTTTAAATCGTTTCGGGAAGCCTGTGAGAAAAGGGAATCCACAGAAGTTTAAAATGTAACCCCTTGGTTCCTAGAATCATATGCATGTGACACACAGGCTTCAGGGGATTTAATGCAAGTATTTTGGAAAAGGATTGAGAGACGATTAAACTGATGAGTTTTTGTATATATTGTCCATTAAACCCCTGTTATGGAAAACAAGAAGAATAGGAGACACCCTGTAACATTAGGAATCTTTATAGACAAAACGTTTTCACTATCGCTGCAACTTCATCAGTCGATTACAAAGACATCAGCAATTTGGGGGACGACTACCTAGAGAGGTAACCGATGTAATCAATCCCTTCACTATTGGAAAAAGATAATAAGCCTCTTAGCCTAATTTGAGGCAAGTACCAGATGCTTTAATTCTGGGAAGTGAAAGGGGTAGGAGGCTTGGGGTTGAGGTCACAAACGACCTTGGGTCACTAGTGGAAGTAGTTAGCAACACAGTTGCCGAAGACAACCCTGGCACCAAAAAACCATAATTATGTAGTTCAGACAAGATAAAGTTATTAAGGATGTAACTCGGGAATTCTACTGTAGTCAACAGTTTAAACCTGACCTACTTCCACTGGATGGTCCAGTTCATCGTATCCTCATCTCCAGGGTGCTACATCTCACCTTCCAGTATGTAAGCCCTGGTCATTTGCTAAATCATTGGCTACCTCTCACTTTTGTCTACTTCGCTTCCACAAGTGCTGAAAATCTGTAATCGTTAAAACGATTTAAGCCGGCAAATGCATCGAAACTTATAGGCAATACCGAGTGGTAAAGTTGTTTATTTGGGTATTACTCGTCAAGTTGTCAGCATTATTTACCGTTAATAACATGATACTAAAAGCAATGACATATTATACTTAAAAAAATTAATAACATTTGAAAGGACTAACACTTTTAGAAATTTTTGGGTTTAGAGTTTTGTCACACCAAGGGAATTGAATGACAGCAGCCCCCCATTGACCGGAAAAATAGTGAGCAATGCTACTCGAGTCATATACTGAAACTACCTTAATTAGGTTCCTGAAGGCTCTCCAATATTCTGTTGCCATACGACACCAACAGCCTGAGTTGTCGGGGACCAGTTGCGATAATGGGAAAGGGGGATCGAACCCTACTACACTTGCGCTGAAATAGATTTTTATTCTGTTTCCTACTCCACTTCCTTTGTAAGCAATAATTAATCTTTGATTACTGTACTGGAGTACAGGCTACATTAGGCCTTAATAACCCTCATGTAGTCGGTACGCTTTATATCTAATAAATCACCTAACCTTTCCATGTCAGTTTTTATTGACGGTGGAGGACCAGCCCCTCACAACTTTTTAAATTAAATCCAGATCATTCCACTTCACGACAAACTTGAGACTGGTTTATTCATCATTGCAATTACCACTTTGGAACCTCTACTCTGAAGTGTTCCTATTATGCATTCCTTCCTTCTCCCCCTGTCTCCTCTTTCCACTCTTCAAAATCCCATTTAAATTTTTTTTGAACAGTGCCACTCCTCCCCACCTCCCCCCGTTCCCTCTGTCTTTCCTCAGGATCTGTTATCCAGTTGAAAAGATGGCAAACTGTTATCATTCCCCGTGAGCATGGTTTCTGTGAGAGTTATGATGTTATGGTGATGAATCTGTGGTTCTCTCATGCCACTCCTCCCACTTATTCGTTATTCCTCAGCGTTTGTGTACCAATCCTCAGTTTTTCCCCTTCAACAAATGTATTTTCGGGGTTTGTGGAGGTTGGGGGGGTGGGGACCTGGGGGCTATGGATTCCTACAGGCAGAGTGTTGGGTGGGGCTGTGAGTGTGGATTGTGAAATTGTATTGTGATTTGTATTGTGTTTTGGCTGTGGGGTTCTGAAGGTGGTTCTTTGTGTGTTTAGTGCTTATGCTCTGCCTGTCTCAGTTGCCCACTGCTGACTCTAGCTTGTCTCTTTTTCTAACGCCTTCGTTTCTTTTGTCCTCCTCCTTCATTGCTGCTCGTTTTCTCCTTCTGTCGTGGTCTACGAACACCCTTTTATGATGTTTTCCTTCAGCCGTGGTTTCTCTTGCAGAATCCCATTCCACCATTCTGTCTTGAAAATCAGTCTGACCCAGCCAATTTCTCCTCTTTGAGTACCCCTTTATTCCCTGGAAAAATTTATTATCTCAGACATATCTTCCTCATCTATTTCATTGATGATGTTTTCATTCTCTTGTTTTTCCTTCTGTCATCTTTTCATTGTGTGTCCCCCTTCACTCTACTGAAGCACAAAGAATAAAAAACTGACCTCTCCCTCTCTTCCTTCCATTGCATTTCCCTCTGTGTCTCTGTGTCCAATTTGTACAATACCATCGTCTCTCTTATTTACTCCTGTAACTCTTGGTGCTTTGTCATGCCTCGCATAGGACCTTCACTTTTTTTTTCTTTTCCCCCCCC
>NW_026465536.1:0-13556 GCF_026875155.1 Cherax quadricarinatus
TAGTTCATTAGCGTAAAGCGCCCAAGACCTTTCAACGCACTTCCTTCATACACGAGGACAATCACTCACAGACCCTTGACTGTTTCCAAGGTGGAATCTGATAATTTCTTCAAGTTAGTCCCTTATCAGCCGGGCTGTGATGCACACGTTGGACTGTGTGCGGCCAATACCAACAACCTGGTTGAACAGGCCATCTGCCGGGAGAAACCACGGCGCGGGTATTTATACACCTCCCTATGGTGTATAAATATACATAGTTGGATTAATCTTATTGTAGGCAGCTGGCCCGGTGGCTTACACACTGGCCTGGAATTTTACGACTCACTTGCCGCGAGTTCACTCCCCACCCATACCGTGGTTTGTTTATAATCGTGTCATTACGATTTCATGAGCCAACCACTGGAAGGGCTGTGGCTGGAACAAGTCTCAAATTACTTACATTTAAGAATTTCCTCTAAAGTTTGTTCAAAGTGTAGGTTGTAGCTTGCTTGCTTGAGCATGTTAGGATGCAAACCTACAAATAGACATAGGTTAAGCCTAGTGTGAGAGACACACGCCATCTTCAGTCTAGTGAGTAACACTGTACATAACTAATTCCGATAGCGAAGGCCGATTGCTAGTATTACATTTTTTAATGTTTATATATACTGAGACACGCACACACTTATTGTACACCCTGATTTATACATAAATTCAAGTTATATATACCTAAATTTTATAGACTTATAAGACAGTGAAGTTTCACCCGTAATAAAAATAGGAGAGTATCTCCTCAGGCTGGTAGAGTCAACAGGGAGACGCACCTAATGTAAAGGCAGAGTGCATAAGAGAGGCAGAGCTCACCCTGCAATATCCGACCCTAGACAATGACCAGCTCAAAAGTCGACACTCGAGGAGGAAATTTTTCCTGGCCAAACTTTTCAGAGAAAACAGAAAAAAAAACAGAAAACAGTAAAACACCCGCCGCCTCTACTTGCTACCGCAAGACCATGATAAACTTACCGCCAAGTGCACTCCCAATACTCGCGCAAAACAAACCGACGCCGTATCCATTTCATTTTTTTTTACCATCCAATTTTTACTGCAACAAAAGTGAAAAAATTCAATTTCCGCCGTTACAAATTTCCAAGACAATTCCAGAGTAAATACATGTTATGAGAACCATAGCAACACAGGAATTCTCTTACAAATTCCCTCGTATAAAAACACGTTTCAGAGATAAAATTCTTTTCTTTTGTTTACATAAAAGGGCGAGTGGAAGGCGCAAGATTTGGCGCGCAATTCTGACAGGAAAAAGAGGTCTTTCGGGTATTGACAAGAGCGCCAGCATCAGGTACAAATGCAAGCCCACATGATTTTCTGAAAAAGACTTACGTAGAAGGTGGACGAAAGGCGGGACAACAGTGTATAAATTTTTTAAAGTATGGAAAAAGAAAAAAAAATCTAAAGGCACACACACCAAAATATAAAAATTACATCTTACAATAAAAAGTATTCCATGGCCAGAGGAAGTAGGCATTTTCTCAGGTTGTATTTAAAAATAATATTAAGGTAAGACACAAAGGCAACAGTTAGGGCAACTTTTTTCCGAAACGTTTCGCCTACACAGTGGGCTTCTTCTTCGAATACAGAAAGTAGGCAGGAACAGTAAGAGAGTGAAGACGATGTAAATCAGTCCATCACCCTTGAAGTCGTAGAATTTTGAGGTTGTCAGTCCTCGGCCCTTGAGAAGTTCAGTTCATTTCCTGAAGAAGCCTACTGTGTAGGCGAAACGTTTCGGAATAAAGTTGCCTAACTGTTGCCTATTGTCTTACCTACCAACCTGTCGGTATTGTATAACCCTTTTGATGTTCAATAATATTAAGTCTAATTTTTACTGTATAAACTTGCTTGATGTAAAGAATTAACACTGGAAGTATTAGTAATATGAATTATGAATTTAAAGACGAAAAATAAAAAAAAAAGGCATAAGAAGGAAAATTGCAACAGTTTGGGGACCAAAATATTTAAAATTTTAAATTTCCTTCGGGTAAATTAAATATTTGTTCTAATTCTGGACTCCAACCATCCTCATCCTCGCTCCCCCCTCTCTCTCTCTCTCCTCCCCCCCACTCCCACTCCCCCACTCCCACTCTCTTCCCCCACTCCCACTCTCTCTCCCCACTCCCACTCTCTCCCCACTCCCACTCTCTCTCCCCACTCCCACCCCTCTCCCCCACTCACTCTCCCCACTCCCACTCACTCTCCCCACTCCCACTCACTCCCCCACTCCCACTCACTCTCCCCACTCCCACTCACTCTCCCCACTCCCACTCTCCCCACTCCCACTCTCCCACTCCCACTCTCTCCCCCCACTCCCACTCTCTCCCCCCACTCCCATTTCTCCCCCATTTTCCCCCTCTCTCCCCCATTCCCACTCCTCTCCCCCATTCCCACTCTCTCCCCCCTTCCCCCTCCCTCTCCCCATTCCCACTGTCTCTCTCCCCCCATTCCCACTCTCTCCCCCCATTCCCACTCTCTCTCCCCCCATTCCCACTCTCTCTCCCCCCATTCCTACTTTCTCTACACTCCCACTCTCCTCTCCCCTCACTCCCACTCTCCCCCACTCCACTCTCTCTCCCCTCACTCCTACTCTCTCTCCCCTCACTTCCCACCCCTCTCCCCCCTCACTCCCACTCCCTCTCCCCTCACTCCCACTCTCTCCCCCCTCACTGCCCACTCTCTCCCCCCTCACTCCACGCCTTCTCCCCTCACTCCCACGTTCTCCCCTCACTCCCACCTCTCTCCCCTCCTCCCACGCTCTCTCCCATTCCCACGCCTCTCTCCCCTCACTCCCACGCTCTCTCCCCTCACTCCCACGCCTCTCCCCTCACTCCCCCGCTCTCTCCCCCCCACTCCCACCTCTCTCCCCCTCATCCCACGCTCTTCCCCTCACTCCCACTCTCTCCACCATAAAACTTCCCAGTCTCGTGACATGGTTAGGAGAGTCTCCCCAACAATAACACCACCAAGACAGCCTCACCCAACAATAGCACCACCAAACAGCCTCACCCAACAATAGCACCACCAAGACAGCCTCAACCCAAAAATAACACCACCAAGACAGCCTCAACCAACAATAACACCACCAAGACAGCCCCCAACCAACAATAACACCACCAAGGGCAGCCCAACCAACAAAACACCACCAAGACAGCCTCAACCAACAACAACACCACCAAGACAGCCTCACCCAACAATTGCACCAAGACAGCCTCGCCCCAACAATAGCCCAAGGGAAAAAGCCTCAACCAACAATAGCACCACCAAGACAGCCTCAACCAACAATACCACCACCCCAAAACAGCCTCAACCAACAATAACACCACCAAGACAGCCCAACCAAAAATAACACCACCAAGACAGCCTCAACCAACAATAAACACCACCAAGACAGCCCCAACCAACAATAACACCACCAAAGACAGCCTCAACCAACAATAACACCACCAAGACAGCCTCAACCAACCATACACCACCAAAACAGCCTCAACCCAAAAATAACACCACCAAGACAGCCTCAACCAACAATAACACCACCAGACAGCCTCAACCAACAATAACACCCACCAAGACAGCCTCAAAACCCAACAATAACACCACCAAGACAGCCTCAACCAAAAATAACACCACCAAGACAGCCTCAACCAACAATAGCACCACCAAAAACAGCCCCAAAACCCCAAAAATAGCAAACCCCCAAGACAGCCTCAACCAACAATAGCAACCACCAAGACAGCCTCAACCAACAATAACACCACCAAGACAAGCCTAACCAACAATAACAAACCCCCAAGACAGCCTCAACCAAAAATAACACCCCCAAGGCACCATCAACCAACAATAACACCACCAAGGCACCATCAACCAACAATAACACTACCAAGGCACCATAAACAACACCAACAAGGCACCATCAACCAACACCACCAAGGCACCATAAACCAACAATAACACCACCAAGGCCACCATCAACCAACAATAACACCACCAAGGCACCATCAACCAACACCACCACCAAGGCACCATCAACCAACCACCACCCCCACCAAGGCACCATCAACCAACACCACCACCACCAAGGCACCATCAACCAACAATAACACCACCAAGGCACCATCAACCAACAATAACACCACCAAGGCACCATCAACCCACAATAACACCACCAAGGCACCATCAATCAACACCACCACCAAGCACCATTTAACCAACAATAACACCACCAAGGCACCATCAACCAACAATAACACCACCAAGGCACCATCACCAACAAATAAAAACCCACCAAGGCAAACCCTCAACCAACAATAAACACCACCAAGGCAACCATCAACCAACACCACCCCACCAAGGCACCATCAACCAACAAGAACACCACCAAGGCACCATCAACCAACAATAACACCACCAAGGCACCATCAACCAACAAGAACACCACCAAGGCACCATCAACCAACAATACACTACCAAGGCACCATCAACCAACAATAACACCACCAAGGCACCATCAACCCAAAAATAACACCACCAAGGCACCATCAACACAACACCACCACCACCAAGGCACCATCAGCCAACAATAACACCACCAAGGCACCATCAACCAACAACACCACCACCATAAGGCCACCATCAAAAACCCAAAAATAACACCACCAAGGCACCATCAACCAATAAAACCACCACCAAGGCACCATCAACCAACAATAACACCACCCCCAAGGCACCCTCAATCAATAACACCACCACCAAGGCACCCTCAACAAAACACCACCAAGGCACCCTCAACCAACAACAAACCCCCACCACCAAGGCACCTCAACCAACAACACCACCACCACCAAGGCACCCTCAACCAACAATAACACCACCAAGGCACCATCAACCAACAACACCACCACCACCAAGGCACCATCAAACCCAACAATAACACCACCACCAAGGCACCATCAATCAACAACACCACCACCAAGGCACCATCAATCAACAATAACACCACCAAAGGGACCATCAACCAACAATAACACCACCAGGCACCATCAACCAACAAGAACACCACCAAGGCACCATCACAACACCACCCAAGGCACCATCAACCAACAAGAACACCACCAAGGCAACCATCAACCAACAATAACACCACCAAGGCACCCTCAACCAACAATAACACCACCAAGGGACCATCAACCAACAATAACACCACCAAGGCCCATCAACCAACAAGACTCCACCAAGACACCATCAACCAACAAGAACACCACCAAGGCACCAACCAACAACACCACCACCAAGGCACCATCAACCAACAAGAACACCAAAGGCACCATCAACCAACAGCACCACCACCAATGCACCATCAACAACACAAACCAAGACACCATCAACAATAACACTACCAAGGCACCAACAACCAACAATAACACTACCAAAGGGACCATCAACCAACAATAACACCACCACCAAGCACCATCAACCAACAAGAACACTAACCCAAAGGGACCATCAACCAACAATAACACCACCACCAAGGCACCATCAACCAACAATAACACTACCAAGGCACCTCAACCAACAAGAACACCACCAAGGCACCATCAACCAACACCACCCCCACCAAGGCACCATCAACCAACACCACCACTAAGGCACCATCAACCAACAATAACACCACCAAGGCACCATCAACCAACAATAAACACCACCAAGGCACCATCAATCAACAATAACACCACCACCAAGGCACCATCAACCAACAATAAACCACAAAAGGGACCACCAACCAACAATAACACCACCCAAAGGCACCAAACAACCAACAACACCACCACCACCAAGGCACCATCAACCAACACCACCACCACCAAGGCACCATCAACCAACAATAACACCACCAAGGCACCATCAACCAACAACAAACCCCCACCACCAAGGCACCATCAACCAACAACACACCACCCCCAAGGCAAACCCTCACCAACAACACCACCACCACCAAGGCACCCTCAACCAACAATAACACCACCAAGGCACCATCAACCAACACCACCACCAAGGCACCATCAACCAACAATAACACCACCACCAAGCACCATTTAATCAACAACACCACCCAAGCACCATCAATCAACAATAACACCACCAAGGCACCATCAACCAAAAATAACACCACCAAGGCACCATCAACCAACAATAACACCACCAGGCACCATCAACCAACAATAACACCACCAAGGCACCATCAACCCAAAAACACCACCACCAAGGCACCATCAACCAACAATAACCACCAAGGCACCATCAACCAACCAAAAACCACCACCACCAAGGCAAACCCTCAACCAACAATAACACCACCACCAAGGCACCAAACAATCAACAACACCACCACCACCAAGGCAAACCCTCAACCAACAATAACACCAAGGCACCATCAACCAACAACACCACCACCACCAAGGCACCATCAACCAACATAACACCACCAAGGCACCATCAACCAACAACACCACCACCAAGGGGACCATCAACCAACAATAACACCGCCACCAAGGCAACCCTCAATCAACACCACCACCACCAAGGCACCCTCAATCAACAATAACACCACCAAGGCACCATCAACCAACAATAAACCACCCAAAACACCATCAACCAAAAATAACACCAAGGCACCATCAACCAACACCACCACCACCCCCAGGCACCATCAACCAACTATAACACCACCAAGGCACCATCAAAACCACAACACACCACCAAGGCACCATCAACCAACAAAAACACCGCCACCAAGGCACCATCAATCAACAACACCACCACAAGGCACCATCAACCAACACCACCACCAAGGCACCATCAACCAACAATAACACCACCACCAAGGCACCATCAATCAAAAACACCACCCAAGGCAACCATCAATCAACAATAACACCCCCAAGGCACCATCAAACCCAACAATAACACCACCAAGGCACCATCAACCAACAATAACACCACCAAGGCACCATCAAAACCAACAATAACACCACCACCAAGGCACCATCAACCAACAATAACACTACCAAGGCACCATCAACCCAACAAGAACACCACCAAGGCACCTCAACCAACACCACCACCACCAAGGCACCATCAACCAACACCACCACTAAGGCACCATCAACCAACAATAACACCACCAAGGCACCATCAACCAAGAATAACACCACCAAGGCACCATCAATCAACAAAAAACACCACCACCAGGCACCATCAACCAACAATAACACCACCAAGGCACCACCAACCAACAATAACACCACCAAGGCACCCTCAACCAACAACACCACCACCCACCAAGGCACCATCAACCAACACCACACCACCACCAAGGCAACCCTCAACCAACAATAACACCACCAAGGCACCATCAACCAACAACACCACCACCACCAAGGCACCATCAAAACCCAAAAACACCACCACCACCAAGGCACCATCAACCAACAACACCAAACCCCCACCAAGGCACCATACAACCAACAATAACACCACCAAGGCACCATCAACCAACACCACCACCAAGGCACCATCAACCAACAATAACACCACCACCAAGGCACCATCAATCAACAACACCACCCCAAGGGGACCATCAATCAACAATAACACCACCAAGGCACCATCAACCAACAATAACACCACCAAGGCACCATCAACCAACAATAACACCACCAAGGCACCATCAAAACCCAAAAACACCACCCCCAAGGCACCATCAACCAACAATAACACCACCAAGCACCATCAACCAACAACACCACCACCACCAAGGCACATCAACCAACAATAACACCACCACCAAGGCAAACCCTCAATCAACAACACCACCACCACCAAGGCAAACCCTCAACCAACAATAACACCAAGGCACCATAACCAACAACAAACCCCCACCCCCAAGGCACCATCAACCAACAATACACCACCAAGGCACCATCAACCAACAACACCACCACCAAGGCACCATCAACCAACAATAACACCGCCACCAAGGCAAACCATCAATCAACACCACCACCACCAAGGGCACCATCAATCAACAATAACACCACCAAGGCACCATCAACCAACAATAACACCACCAAAGCACCATCAACCAACAATAACACCAAAGGCACCATCAACCAACACCACCACCACCACCAAGGCACCATCAACCAACTATAACACCACCAAGGCACCATCAACCAACAACACCACCACCAAGGCACCATCAACCAACAATAACACCGCCACCAAGGCAAACCCTCAATCAACAACACAAACCCCCAAGGCACCATCAACCAACAACAACACCACCAAAGCACCATCAACCAACAAAAACCACCAAGGCACCATCAACCCAAAAACCCAAAACCCCCCACCAAGCCACCCTCAACCAACATTAACACCACCAAGGCACCATCAACCAACAACACCACCAAACCCCCACCAATGCATCATCAATCAACAACACCATCACCAAGGCACCATCAACCAACAATAACCCCCGCCACCAAGGCACCATCAATCAACAACACCACCACCAAGGCACCATCAATCAACAATAACACCACCAAGGCACCATCAACCAACAAAAAACACCACCAAAGCACCCTCAACCAACAATAACACCACCAAGGCACCATCAACCCAAAAAAAACAAACCCCCACCAAAGGCACCATCAACCAACAATAACACCACCAAGGGACCATCAACCAACAACAACACCCCCCAAGGCATCATCAATCAACAACACCATCACCAAGGCACCATCAACCAACAATAACACCACCAAGGCACCATCAAAACCACCACCACACCAAGGCACCTTTAACCAACAATAACACCCACCAAGGCACCATCAACACCACCACCAAGGCACCCCTCAACCAACAATAACACCCCCACCAAGGCCCATCAATCAACACCACCCCCAAGGCACCCTCAATCAACAATAACACCCCAAGGCACCATCAACCCAAAAATACACCACCAAGGCACCATCAACCCAACAATAACACCACCAAGGCACCATCAACCAACAATAACACCACCAAGGCACCATCAACCAACAATAACACCACCAAGGCACCATCAACCAACAATAACAAACCCAAGGCACCCCATCAACCAACACAACCCCCCACCACCAAGGCACCATCAACCAACACCACCACCACCACCAAGGCACCATCAACCAACACCACCACCAAGGCACCATTCAACCAACAACAAAACCACCACCAAGGCACCACAACCAACAATAACACCACCAAGGCACCATCAACCAACAATAAAACCACCAAGGCACCATCAACCAACAACACCACCACCAAGGACCATCAACCAACAACACCACCACCAAGGCACCATCAACCAACAACACCACCACCACCAAGGCACCATCAACCCAAAACCACCACCCACAAGGCACCATCAATCAACACCACCACCACCAAGGCACCATCAACCCAAAAAACACCACCACCACCAAGGCACCAACAATAACACCACCAAGGCACCATCAACCAACAACACCCCACCAAGGCACCATCAACCAACAAACACCACCACCAAGGCACCATCAATCACAACACCACACCAAGGCACCATCAACCAACACCACCACCACCAGGCACCATCAACACCACCACCACCAAGGCACCATCAACCAACAACACCACCACCACCAAGGCACCATCAACCAACAATAACACCACCAAGGCACCATCAACCAAAACAACACCACCACCAAGGCACCATCAACCAACAACACCACCACCAAGGCACCATCAATCAACACCACCCCCACCAAGGCACCATCAACAACACCACCACCAAGGCACCATCAACCAACAATAACACCACCAAGGCACCATCAAACCAACAACACCACCACCAAGGCACCATCAATCAACAACACCACCACCAAGGCACCATCAAACCAACACCACCACCAAGGCACCATCAACCAACAAGAACACACCCAAGGCACCATCAACCAACACCACCACCACCAAGGCACCATCAACCAACAACACCACCACCAAGGCACCATCAACCAACAACACCACCACCAAGGCACCATCAACCAACACCACCACCACCAAGCACCATCAACCAACACCACCCCCACCAAGGCACCATCAACCAACAATAACACCACCAAGGCACCATCAACCCAAAAACACCCCCACCAAGGCACCATCAACCAACAATAACACCACCAAGGCACCCTCAACCAACAACACCACCACCAAGGCACCATCAACCAACACCACCCCACCAAGGCACCACAACCAACAATAACACCACCAAGGCACCATCAACCAAAAATAAAAACCACCACCAAGGGACCATCAATCAACAACACCACCACCAAGGCACCAAACAACCAACAATAACACCACCAAAGGGACCATCAACCAACAATAACACCACCAAGGCACCACCAACCAACAATAACACTACCAAGCCCATCAACCAACAAGAACACCACCAAGGCACCATCAACAACACCACCAAGGCACCATCAACACCACCACCAAGGCACCATCAACCAACAACACCACCACCCGGCACCATCAACAACACCACCAAGCCACCATCAACAACACCACCAAGGCACCATCAACAACACCACCAAGGCACCATCAACAACACCACCAAGGCACCATCAACCAACAACAACACCCACCAAGGCACCATCAACAACACCACCAAGGCACCATCAAACCACAACAACACCACCAAGGCACCATCAACAACACCACCAAGGGACCATCAACACCACCACCAAGGCACCATCAACCAACAACAACACCACCAAGGCACCATCAACACCACCACCAAGGCACCATCAACCAACAATAACACCACCAAGGCACCATCAACCAACACCACCACCACCAAGGCACCATCAACCAACAATAACACCACCAAGGCACCATCAACCAACACCACCAACCGAGCTTCACACATGTAGCGCATAAAGCTAATATATAATTGCCTATCTCACATGTGGGTGGAGCGCACCGCCGTGCGGCTGGTAACTAGGTGCGACCAGCGGACTCTCCGTATGATTCTTGATTGGCCAGAAGATATCTGAATGACTCCTGATTAGTCAGTTGAATCTTTTTAATAATTTCTAATTGCGGCCGCTCATTGAATGCCACAAGATTATGGACATCTAATTTCTCAATAGTTCCCTAATGAGTTAATTCAGCTTAGATCAGGCCCTAATTGCCCTGCAGGTCCATAGAGAAAGGCAAGTGTCCCAGAGCGCTCTGAGTGGCTGGTGAGCGGCCAATCAGCAACCAGCTTCCATGCCCCCCTTCCCCCTTGAAGCTTAAATTATTTCCCCTCCCGCCACTCCCCCCTTACCTCAACCACGACCTCAAACGACAGTCTCTTTAATTCTCCATATTTAGTCACCCGGGAGAGAGGGGGAGATCAAATGTGAGGAACACCCCCCACACACACACCATGATGTGTGAGGAACAACCCCCCCACACACACACCATGCTGTGTGAGGAACACCCACACACACACACACATGCACCATCCTGTGTGAGGAACACCCACAAACACACACAATCCTGTGTGAGAAACACCCACACACACACACACACACAGAATCCTGGGTGAGGAACACCCACAAACACACACACACACACACAAACACACAATCCTGGGTGAGGAACACCCACAAACACACACACACACACACACACACACACACACACACACACACACTGTGAGCAACTATAGTAACAAGTAATATGGTGGTCGTACAAGTCTAGACTCTCAACTTCTACCATCTTCTTTCACTTTCTCCTGGCTTTGGAAAAGTTATGGCTTTCTTTCGAACTCTAAGGAGCTGCAGTTTGACTCTGGTATTGTTTGTTCTCAAACTTTGACCCAAGTATTGTTTGTTATATTAATCTGGAGGAGATATTGTTTACTATATTAATTTAGCGGAGATATTGTTTGGTATAATAATCTGGAAGGGATATTGCTTGGTATAATAATCTGGAAGGGATATTGTTTGGTGTAATAATCTGGAAGGGATATTGTTTGGTATAATAATCTGGAAGGGATATTGTTTGGTATAATAATCTGGAAGGGATATTGTTTGGTATAATAATCTGGAAGGGATATTGTTTGGTATAATAATCTGGAAGGGATATTGTTTGGTATAATAATCTGGAAGGGATATTGTTTGGTATAATAATCTGGAAGGGATATTGTTTTGTATAACTGGAAGAGAGATGTAGCTGAGGTATTAGCTGTGAAATGTGATGTTAGTGGGGAGGGATCTGGAGTTACTGAGAAGGTGCTGGAAGGGTATTGAGGGGAGAGGAGAGGGTGCTGGAAGAATACTGAGGGAAGAGGAGAGGGTGCTGGAAGGTATTGAGGGGAGGGGAGAGGGTGCTGGAAGGGTATTGAGGGGAGAGAAGAGGGTGCTGGAAGGGTATTGAGGGGAGAGAAGAGGGTGCTGGAAGGTATTGAGGTGAGAGGAGAGGGTGCTGGAAGAGTATTGAGGGGAGAGGAGAGGGTGCTGGAAGAGTATTGAGGGAGGGAGAGGGGGTGCTGGAAGGTATTGTGAGAGGAGAGGGTGCTGGAAGGGTATTGTGAGAGGAGAGGGTGCTGGAAGGGTGTTGTGAGAGGAGGGGTGCTGGAAGGGTATTGAGGGGACAGGTGAGGATGCTGGAAGGTAATGAGAGGAGAGGGTGCTGAAAGGGTATTAAGGGGAGAAGAGAGGGTGCTGGAAGGGTACTGAAGGGAGAGGAGAGAGTGCTGGAAGGGTACTGAAGGGAGAGGAGAGGGTGCTGGAAGGGTATTGAGGGGAGAGGGTGTTGGAAGAATGCTGAGGAGAGAGGAGAGGGTACTGGAAGGGTACTGAGTGGAGGGGAGAGGGTACTGGAAGGGTACTGAGTGGAGGGGAGAGGGTACTGGAAGGGTACTGAGTGGAGGGGAGAGGGTACTGGAAGGGTACTGAGTGGAGGGGAGAGGGTACTGGAAGGGTACTGAGTGGAGGGGAGAGGGTACTGGAAGGGTACTGAATGGAGGGGAGAGGGTACTGGAAGGGTACTCACTGGAGGGGAGAGGGTACTGGAAGGGTACTCACTGGAGGGAGAGGGTACTGAAGGGTACTCACTGGAGGGGAGAGGGTACTGGAAGGGTACTCACTGGAGGGGAGAGTACTGGAAGGGTACTCACTGGAGGGGAGGGTCTGGAAGGGGACTCACTGGAGGGGAGAGAGGTACTGGAAGGGTACTGAGTGGAGGGGAGAGGGTACTGGAAGGTACTGAGTGGAGGGGAAGAGGGGACTGGAAGGGTACTGAGTGGAGGGGAGGGTACTGAAGGGTACTGAGTGGAGGGGAGAGCTATGGAGGTACTCATTGGAGGGGAGAGGGTACTGGTGGGTTCTCATTTGGGGGGAAGAGGGTACTGGGAAAGGGTGTAAGGGGGGAAAGGGGGGAAA
>NW_026465537.1:0-13437 GCF_026875155.1 Cherax quadricarinatus
ACAAAACTGGGCATAAAAACCTATACCACCCATTAGTTTTTGTGGGGTTTTAGTACTGGTTCCCTGGCCATCTCCCCTCCCTCTTGAGATAGTCGACCGGTATTACTGATTCCTGGCCTCTTGAGCACTGTCATATCTGCTCTAAAAACTATGTATAGAGTTTTCGCTTCTACATTTCCACATTCAGTTAGTTCCTACCACTGACCGAAAAGGTGCTTCCTAACATCCCCGTAACCAGTCTGTGTTTTCAACCTCCATCTGTATCCCCTTGTACCTGGTTCATCTGTGTCCCTTGTACCTGGTTTCAACCTGTGTCCCCTTGTACCTGGTTCATATGTGTCCCCTTGCACCTGGTCCATCTGTGTTCCCTTGCATATGGTCCATCTGTGTCCCCGTGTACCTGGTCCATCTGTGTCCCCTTAATGCTGGTTCATCTGTGTTCCCTTGTACCTGGTTCCTTTATGTCAACTTAATACTTTGTTTATCATTGTCACCTACTTGGTTCTCTCTTTGCAAACAATCTGTTCTTATCCGCACTATCAATTCCTCTGAGTATTTGGTATGTTTGTAATCATGTCTTGCCTAATTTTCTTTCCTCTTTTACTCTCCTCTCTTCTCCTTCATTCCTCTTCTCCTCACCCCTCTCCTCTCCCTCTAGTGTGTGCGCTGGTATGCTTGGGTGTTTCAAAACATGAAATTGGTAAGGATTAACACCTTGGAATACCACTGGAATGGAATGGCACCTTAGAATACCACTGGAATGGGAATAACACCTTAGACTACCACTGGAATGGGAATAACACCTTGGAATACCACTGGAATGGGAATAACACCTTGGAATATCACTGAAATGGGAGTAATACCTTGGAATATCACTGGAATGGGAATAACACCTTGGAATATCACATGAATGGAAACGATACTTTGGAACACTGCCCTGCATTGGGTTCGTTAATTCTCGCATGACTGTAGTGCGATATTTCTACGAGCACGGGAATGGTGCCACCATGGCACCCAGGAATGGAATAATGGAACCGGAGTGACGCTCGTGCATTACAGTGTATCCACACCAGTGTGGGAATGGCAATGTTGGAATATAAAATAATAGGTTATATGTCTCTCTTCTCAGTGTTGGAAGGGGAACTATACGACACAGGAATTGTACACTGAATTGAAATGAAAACGCTCAGTGAATTGGAATTGAACGTTGGAAAGCTCACTGGAATAGAAGGCTGGAAGGCTCACTGGATAGAAGATTGGAATGAAAGGCTGGAAAGCTCACTGGGATTGAAAGCTGGAAAGATCACTGGGATAGAAGACTGAAGGGTCACTGGGATAGAAGGCTGGAAAGCTCACTGGGATAGAAGACTGGAAGGCTCACTGGATAGAAGGCTGGAAAGCTCACTGGAATTGAAGGCTGGAAAGCTCACTGGGAATAGAAGGCTGGAAAGCTCACTGGGATAGAAGGCTGGAAAGCTCACTGGGATAGAAAGCTGGAAAGCTCACTGGGATTGAAGGCTGGAAAGCTCACTGGGATAGAAGACTAGAAGGCTCACTGGGATAGAAGGCTGGAAAGCTCACTGGAATTGAAGGCTGGAAAGCTCACTAGGATAGAAGGCTGGAAAGCTCACTGGGATAGAAGGCTGGAAAGCTCACTGGATTGAAGGCTGGAAAGCGCACTGGGATGGCTGGAAAGCTTACTGGAGTAGAAGGCTGGAAAGCTCACTGGGATAGAAAGCTGGAAAGCTCACTGGGATTGAAGGCTGGTAAGTTCACTGGATAGAAGGCTGGAAAGCTCACCGGATAGAAGGCCGAAGGCTCACTGGGGTAGAAGGCTGGAAAGCTCACTGGAACAGAAGGCTGGACAACTCATGGTAATATGTGGAAATCTCATCTTTATTGACCTTGGAATGACAAAATAATAGAATTGGGAATAATGTCAATATGACAATAGAATACATAAGAACGGTGCACTGGAATGGGAATGGAAATCACAATAAAAGAAGAGGCACCCGGGAATGGGAGTGGTGAAGTGGAATTTCATGAGTTGGAATGGGAATGGAAAGAAGTAAGAAAAGTTCCCTGGAATGGGAATAAAACAGCGATCGGAAATGATGGGAACTGACAGGACAAAGCCAGAGAGGGAGAAAGACAGAGAGAGAAAGACAGAGAGAAAGAGAGAGAGAGGGAGAGCTGCGGTGGTGTCAGAAATTATACTGTAAGCAGAGTTACAGGTTCAGGTATCCACAAGTGTGGGAAATCCATGCATATCGCGAGGAAAGTCATGAGTAATCACGCGGGAAAGCCATGAGTATCGCGCGGAAAGCCATGAGTATCGCGCGGGAAAGCCCTGAGTATCGCACGGGAAAGCCATGAGTATCGCGGGGGAAAGCCATGAGTATCGAGAGGGAAAGCCGTGAGTATCGAGAGGGAAAGCCGTGAGTATCGCGAGGGAAAGCCATGAGTATCGCGAGGGAAAGCCATGAGTATCGCGCGGGAAAGCCCTGAGTATCGAGAGGGAAAGCCTGATATCGCGAGGGAAAGCTATGAGTATCGCGCGGGAAAGTCATGAGTATCGCGAGGGAAAGCCATGAGTATCGCGAGGGAAAGCCCTGAGTATCGAGAGGAAAGCCATGAGTACGAGAGGGAAAGCCATGAGTATAGCGCGGAATAACCATGAGTATCGAGAGGGAAAGCCATGAGTATCAACAGGGAAAGCCGTGAGTATCGACAGGGAAAGCTATGAGTATCCCGCGGAAAAATCATGAGTATCGTGAGGGAAAGCCATGAGTATCGCGAGGGAAAGCCATGAGTATTGAGAGGGAAAGCCATGAGTATCGCGAGGGAAAGCCATGAGTATTGAGAGGGAAAGCCATGAGTATCGACAGGGAAAGCCGTGAGTATCGCGAGGGAAAGCTATGAGTATCGCGCGGGAAAATCATGAGTATCGCGAGGGAAAGCCATGAGTATCGCGAGGGAAAGCCATGAGTATTGAGAGGGAAAGCCATGAGTATCGCGAGGGAAAGCCATGAGTAATAGCGCGGGAAAGCCATGAGTATCGAGAGAGAAAGCCATGAGTATCGCGAGGGAAAGCCATGAGTATAGCGCGGGAAAGCCATGAGTATCGCGAGGGAAAGCCATGAGTATCGATAGGGAAAGCCATGAGTGTAGCGTGGAATAACCATGAGTATCGAGAGGGAAAGCCATGAGTATCGATAGGGAAAGCCATGAGTGTAGCGTGGAATAACCATGAGTATCGAGAGGGAAAGCCATGAGTATCGCGAGGGAAAGCCGTGAGTTATCGATAGGGAAAGCCATGAGTGTAGCGTGGAATAACCATGAGTATCGCGAGGGAAAGCCATGAGTGTAGCGTGGAATAACCATGAGTATCGAGAGGGAAAGCCATGAGTATCGCGAGGGAAAGCCATGAGTATCGATAGGGAAAGCCATGAGTGTAGCGTGGAATAACCATGAGTATCGCGAGGGAAAGCCATGAGTGTAGCGTGGAATAACCATGAGTATCGCGAGGGAAAGCCATGAGTATCGCGAGGGAAAGCCATGAGTATCGCGAGGGAAAGCCATGAGTATCGCGAGGGAAAGCCATGAGTATCGCGAGGGAAAGCCATGAGTATCGATAGGGAAAGCCATGAGTGTAGCGTGGAATAACCATGAGTATCGCGAGGGAAAGCCATGAGTGTAGCGTGAATAACCATGAGTATCGCGAGGGAAAGCCATGAGTATCGCGAGGGAAAGCCATGAGTATCGATAGGGAAAGCCATGAGTGTAGCGTGGAATAACCATGAGTATCGCGAGGGAAAGCCATGAGTGTAGCGTGGAATAACCATGAGTATCGCGAGGGAAAGCCATGAGTATCGCGAGGAAAGCCATGAGTATCGCGAGGGAAAGCCATGAGTATCGCGAGGAAAGCCATGAGTGTAGCGTGGAATAACCATGAGTACGCGAGGAAAGCCATGAGTATCGCGAGGGAAAGCCATGAGTGTACGTGGAATAACCATGAGTATCGCGAGGGAAAGCCATGAGTGTAGCGCGGGATATGAGGTTCACTCATCTATAATTTTAGATGTTTAAAAATTGCGTTATATTTTTTATCGTATCTTCCCTTATTTCTTTTCTTTCTTTCTTTCTGCTTCGTCTTTTCTATTTCCTTTCTTCTTCTTCTTCTTCTTCTCTTCTTGTACTTCACTGCAGCAGTAACTTCAGTGAGACATTTTAACATGTTATAAGATCGTGAGGGTGAAGTTAACACTGTGAAGATTAAGTATAACTGCAGTCACTGTCAATCTTACCTGGTAAATTTTGCAAGCAAGGCAGCCAAGCAAGGCAGCCAAGCAAGGCAGCCAAGCAAGGCAGCCAAGCAAGGCAACCAAGCAAGGCAGCCAAGCAAGGCAGCCAACAAGGCAGCCAAGCAAGCAGCCAAGCAAGGCAGCCAAGCAAGCAGCCAAGCAAGGCAGCCAAGCAAGGCAGCCAAGCAAGGCAGCCAAGCAAGGCAGCCAAGCAAGGCAGCCAAGCAAGGCAGCCAAGCAAGGCAGCCAAGCAAAGCAGCCAAGCAAAGCAGCCAAGCAAAGCAGCCAAGCAAAACAGCCAGGCAAAGCAGCCAAGCAAAATTAAAAATTAAAACTAAACGTCATTTGATGTTACAATTGCCTTGAGAGGCACCACTGTCCTTGACTGCCTGCCTCCCTTCCCGTCTCATCTGTGGTTTATGAACAAGGTAAGAACCCTGTAAGGAGAGTTATCTCACCCCTGGACCCGACATGGTTGGATGTGTTTTTTTTCAGATGAGTCTTTCAGCACTGGAGATAATGTGGTGGCTTCACAGTACTGCAGTTTACAAGGCTAATATTAATATTATCAAGGTCACACAATTAGGTTGATGTCGTGGACAGCTGTTATTACCACACGACAGTAACCTTCAACAATTTTACTCTGGCTGTGCCCTTTCTCAAGGATATTTCATCAACTATTATTCAATCCTCGAGAATATCACGTTTTAGACCAAATTCTCACATATAAATATTTACGAACTAAGATCAAGTTGCCAAATGAACGCTCTGGCTTACAGCTGACTCCAGCTGCATCTTCATCCAATTCCCTTAAGCGGGCCAGGAGCTGTGAATCCACTCCTGCAAGCACAAATAGATGAGTACACACACACACACCACACACACTGCGCAATACAATTGAGTTTTACGTGGGCTAAAATACGAGAATGTTTGCTTTGGCGCTTGAATGAAAAAGTTTGGGATTATGAGCACGTCTATTGGTAAATAAGTTTTCCTGTTTGAAAGCCCGACCCAACTGTGCGTGCGCTCGTGCGTGCGTGCGTGCTCGCCTTGGTTCGTGTACTTACCTCGTTTTGTTTGTGGGGTTTAGTCATAGTATTGTACATGTATGGTTTACAATACCGACAAGATGAAGAATTAGACACATGTCCAACATCTGGGTATCTTTGTTGTAGACGTCTCACCATCCAGTGGCTTTATCAATACAATACCAGGACATGATGTGAAGACTATAGAACTATATACAAAGGATGAAGTAATCAGTCCCTCAGCCTTGGAGTTGGTGAAGAGCACCGTAATCTTCAGGACTACGGTGCTCTTCAGTCCCTCATACCGTTGGTGAAGAGCACCGTGGTCTTCAGGACTACGTGCTCTTCACCAACTCCAAGGCTGACGGACCGATTACCTCAAACTCCTCCTCGTCTTCCACCGTTCTTCTCTGTATTGAACTGAAGAAGCCACTGACTGGAGAAACGTTTCCGCAATAAAGATTCCCAGATTTTACACAAGTGTCACATTCTTCAACTTGTCGTTTTTTCTAAACCATTTGCATCACATGTATATATTTGTACTCACGATTGTTTTGTGAGGGTCGAGTCTTGGACTCCTGGTACATCCTCATAAGCTTGATGTGACCAATGTTACTGGGTTTTGGCTACGTGAGCCCTACAATACCTAGTCTTACAACTTTGTATGGTATTTGTCTCCATGTATACACCTCCCCAGGTATACACCAGTATACCACTTCCAACATACATTCCACTTCCCTGTCACCTCAGACTGAATCATCCATCTGTATCCCTTTGTTCCTAATACTCACATTCACACAGTTGGTCTCTAGTAAGTTTGGTCTTCAAGACACACTGTCTTAAAGTTCGCAAGTTTGAGTTTTCAAGAATATTTTTCAAAGTTAGTAAGTTAAAGTTTACAAAGCATTTTTTTTTTCAAGATCGTATGCTTAAGTGTTGAATACAATTGTCTTCACTGCAGATAGCTTAAGTGTTGAATACAATTGTCTTCACTGCAGTATGCTTAAGTGTTGAATACAATTGTCCTTCACTGCAGTATGCTTAAGTGTTGAACACAATTGTCTTCACTGCATTATGCTAAGTGTTGAATACAGTTGTCTTCACCGCAGTATGCTTAAGTGTTGAATACAGTTGTCTTCACCACAGTATGCTTAAGTGTTGAATACAGTTGTCTTCACCGCAGTATGCTTAATGTTGAATACAATTGTCTTCACAGCAGTATGCTTAAGTGTTGAATACAATTGTCTTCACTGCTGTATGCTTAAGTGTTGAATACAGCTGTCCTTCACTGCAGTATGCTTAAGTGTTGTCTGCAACTGTCTTAAGTCACTATCTTCAAGTTTTCAAGACAGTTTTATCATGGTGTTGCTGAAGGCTGCTTAACGTTGTCTTGAAGTACGCTACCAAAATCAGTCTCTTAGTTTTTAATTTGTCGTAAAAAATGATACAACGAATGAGTAAATTGCAGTGTTATTTGGACGCTGTGCTACTTATTAAGAGACTTGCTGATTTAGTGGTCATGATAGTGTAAAGGGTGTCAGGTTATGGTTGAGAAGTTAGAAGATGGGAGTTATGTGCTGGGAAGATAACTGAGAATATTGGAGATATGCTTGGAGGATAACTGAGAATATTGAAGTAATGTGCTAGGAAGATAACTGAGAATATTGGAGTTATGTGCTAGGAAGATAACTGATAATATAGGAGTTATGTGCTAGGAAGATAACTGATAATATAGGAGTAATGTTTTTTGGAAGATAACTGAGACTATAGGAGTTATTTTTCTTGGAAGATAACTGATAATATAAAAGTTATGTTATTGGACGATAACTGTTAATATAAGAGTTGTGTTTTGGAAGATAACTGATATTATAAGAGTTATTGTTATTGGAAGATAACTGATAATAAAACAGTTATTGTTATTTGGAAGATAACTTATAATATAAGAGTTATTGTTATTGCAAGATAACTGATAATATAACAGTTATTGTTATTGGAAGATAACTGATAAATAAGAGTTATTGTTATTGCAAGATAACTGATAATATAAGAGTTATTGTTACTGCAAATAACTGATAAGAGTTATTGTTATTGCAAGATAACTGATAATATAAGAGTTATTGTTATTGCAAGATAACTGATAATATAAGAGTTATTGTTAGCAAGATAACTGAATAGATATAAAGATTATATTGTTATATGCAAGATAACTGATAATATAAAGTTATTGTTACTGCAAGATAACTGATAAGAGTTATTGTTATTGCAAGATAACTGATATAATAAGAGTTATTGTTATTGCAAGATAACTGATAATATAGAGTTATGTTACGGCAAGATAACTGATAATATAAGAGTTATTGTTACTGCAAGATAACTGATAAGAGTTATTGTTATTGCAAGATAACTGCTAATATAAGAGTTATTGTTATTGCAAGATAACTGATAATAAAAGGAGTTATTGTTACGGCAAGATAACTGATAATATAAGAGTTATTGTTATTGCAAGATAACTGATAATATAAGAGTTATTGTTATTGAAAGATAACTGATAATATAAGAGTTATTGTTATGAAAAGATAACTGATAATAAAGAGTTATTGTTATTGAAAGATAACTGATAATATAAGAGTTATTGTTACTGAAAGATAACTGATAATATAAGAGTTATTGTTATTGAAAGATAACTGATAATATAAGAGTTATTGTTATTGAAAGATAACTGATAATAAAAGTTATTGTTATTGAAAGATAACTGATAAATAAGAGTTATTGTTATTGAAAGATAACTGATAATATAAGAGTTATTGTTATTGAAAGATAACTGATAATATAAGAGTTATTGTTACTGAAAGATAACTGATAATATAAGAGTTATTGTTACTGAAAGATAACTGATAATATAAGAGTTATTGTTACTGAAAGATAACTGATAATATAAGAGTTATTGTTACTGAAAGATAACTGTAAAATAAGAGTTATTGTTACTGAAAGATAACTGATAATATAAGAGTTATGTGCAGTTGTGAATATGTGATAACAGAGTATTTGAAAAATATAATTACGTGTTTTGTGACTTACTTTTCAATAGACACTGAAGTGATCATGACAAGAAGATGACACTGAAGTGATCATGACAAGGAGATGACAGTGAAGTGATCATGACAAGAAGATGACAGTGAAGTGATCATGACAGAAGATGACAGTGAAGTGATCATGACAAGAAGATGACAGTGAAGTGATCATGACAAGGAGATGACAGTGAAGTGATCATGACAAGAAGATGACAGTGAAGTGATCATGACAAGGAGATGACAGTGAAGTGATCATGACAAGAGGATGACAGTAAAGTGATCATGACAAAAAGATGACAGTGAAGTGATCATGACAAGAGGATGACAGTGAAATATTCATGACAAGACGATGACATGAAGTGATCATGACAAGAAGATGACAGTGAAGTGATCATGACAAGAAGAATGACAGTGAAGTAATCATGATAGGAATATGATAATGAAGTGATATTACATTAACATAAAGTTGTCATTATCTCAAGTAACAATTTTGATGATGATTTAATTGTTTGGTAAGAGTTCGTGTTTAAAATACTGAATGTCAAAGTTTTTTTTTAACTCTCTCTCTCTCTCTCTTCTCTCCCTCTTCTCCCCCTCCTCCTCTCTCTTTTCTCTCCCTCTCCCCTCCTCTCTCTCTTCTCTCTCTCTCTCTCTCTCCTCTCTCTCTCTCTCTCCCCCCCCCCTCAGAGACACGGAGACATCTACCAGCTACAAGCACTCCCCCCTCGTCCTCTCCACCCCCTCCCCAACTTCCTCCTCCCCCTCAGAGACACGGAGACATCTACCAGCTACAAGCACTCCCCCCCTTTCCCTCCCCACCCCCTCCCCAACTTCCTCCTCCCCCTCAGAGACACGGAGACATCTACCAGCTACAAGCACTCCCCCTCGTCCTCTCCACCCCCTCCCCAACTTCCTCCTCCCCCTCAGAGACACGGAGACATCTACCAGCTACAAGCACTCCCCCCCTCTCCTCCCCACCCCCTCCCCAACTTCCTCCTCCCCTCAGAGACACGGAGACATCTACCAGCTACAAGCACTGCCCCTCGTCCTCCCCCACCCCCTCCCCAACATTCCCCCCTCCCCCTCAGAGACACGGGGACATCTACCACTACAAGCACTCCCCCTCGTCCTCTCCACCCCCTCCCCAACTTCCTCCTCCCCCTCAGAGACAAGGAACATTACCAGCTACAAGCACTCCCCCTCGTCCTCCCCACCCCCCCCCCAACTTCCTCCTCCCCCTCAGAGACACGGAGACATCTACCAGCTACAAGCACTCCTCCCTCGTCCTCCCCCCCCATCTCCCCAACTTTCCTCCTCCCCCCTCAGAGACACGGAGACATCTACCAGCTACAAGCATTCCCCCTCGTCCTCCCCACCATCTACCCAACTTCCTCCCCCCCTCAGAACACGGAGACATCTAAACCCGCACAAGCACTCCCCCTCGTCCTCCCCACCCCCCCCAACTTCCTCCTCCCCCTCAGAGACACGGGGACATCTACCAGCTACAAGCAACTCCCCCTCGTCCTCCCCAACCCCCTCCCACTTCCCCTCCCCCTCAGAGACAAAGGAAAACATCTACCAGCTACAAGCACTCCCCCTCGTCCTCCCACCCCCCTCCCCAACTTCCTCCCTCCCCCTCAGAGACAAGGAGACATCTACCACTACAAGCATCCCCCTCGTCCTCCCCCCACCTCCCCAACTTCCTCCTCCCCCTCAGAGACACGGAGACATCTACCAGCTACAAGCACTCCCCCTCGTCCTCCCCCACCCCCTCCCCAACTTCCTCCTCCCCCTCAGAGACAGGAGACATCTACCAGCTACAAGCACTCCCCCTCGTCCTCCCCACCACCTCCCCAACTTCCTCCTCCCCCTCAGAGACACGGAGACATCTACCAGCTACAAGCACTCCCCCTCGTCCTCCCCACCCCCTCCCCAACTTCCTCCTCCCCTCAGAGACACGGAGACATCTACCAGCTACAAGCACTCCCCCTCGTCCTCTCCACCCCTCCCCAACTTCCTCCTCCCCCTCAGAGACACGGAGACATCTACCAGCTACAAGCACTCCCCCTCGTCCTCCCCACCCCCTCCCAACTTCCTCCTCCCCTCAGAGACACGAGAAAATCTACCAGCTACAAGCACTCCCCCTCGTCCTCCCCACCCCCTCCCCAACTTCCTCCTCCCCCTCAGAGACACGGAGACATCTACCAGCTACAAGCACTCCCCTCGTCCTCCCCCCCTCCCCAACTTCCTCCTCCCCCTCAGAGACACGAGACATCTACCAGCTACAAGCATTCCCCCTCGTCCTCCCCACCACCCTCCCAACTTCCTCCTCCCCCTCAGAGACACGAGACATCTACCAGCTACAAGCACTCCCCCTCGTCCTCCCCACCACCTCCCCAACTTCCTCCCTCCCCCTCAGAGACACGGAGACATCTACCAGCTACAAGCACCTCCCCCTCGTCCATCCCACCACCTCCCCAACTTCCTCCTCCCCCTCAGAGACACGGAGACATCTACCAGCTACAAGCACTCCCCCTCGTCCCCCACCACCTCCCCAACTTCCTCCCTCCCCCTCAGAGACACGGAGACATCTACCAGCACAAGCACTCCCCCTCGTCCTCCCCACCCCCTCCCCAACTTCCTCCTCCCCCTCAGAGACACGGAGACATCTACCAGCTACAAGCACCTCCCCCTCGTCCTCCCCACCCCCTCCCCAACTTCCTCCTCCCCCTCAGAGACACGAGACATCTACCAGCTACAAGCACTCCCCTCGTCCTCTCCACCCCCTCCCCAACTTCCCCCTCCCCCCTCAGAGACACGGAGACATCTACCAGCTACAAGCACTCCCCCTCGTCCTCCCACCCCCCTCCCCAACTTCCCTCCTCCCCCTCAGAGACACGGAGACATCTACCAGCTACAAGCACTCCCCTCTCGTCTCTCCAACTGCCTCCCAATTCCCCTCAAGACAGGAGACATCTACCAGCTACAAGATCTTCCCCCTCGTCTCCTACCACTCCCCAACTTCCTCCTCCCCCTCAGAGACCGGAGACATCTTACCATCGCTACAAGCACTCTTCCCCTCGTCCTCTCCCCTCCCTCCCCAACTTCCTCCCCTCCCTCATAGACACAGAGACATCTACCAGCTACAAAACTCCCTTGTCCTCCACCACCCCCCCCAACTATTTCCTCCTCCCCCTCAGAGACACGAGACATCTACCACTACAAGCACTCCCCCTCGTTCATTCCACCACCTCCTCCAACTTCCTCCCCCCTCAGAGACAGACGAGAACATCTACCAGCTACTAGCAATCCCCTCGATCCTCTCCACACCTCACCAACTTCTTCCTCCCCCCAAGACACGGAGACATTACTACCATATAACAAGCACTCCCCCTCGTCCTCCACACCCCCTCTCCAACTGCCTCCTCCCCATCAGAGACACGGAGACATCTACCAGCTACAAGCACACACTCCTCGTCCTCTGCCAACTCCCCTCCCAACGTTCCTCCTTCCCCCTAAAAGAGACACATCTACCAGGCTACAAGCACTACACCATCGTTCTTCCCCACACCCCTCCCCAACTTCCTCCTCTCCCTCAAACACGAGACATCTACCAGCTACAAGCACTCACCCTCGTTCCTCTCCACCCCCTCCCAACTTCCATTCCTCCCCCTCAGAGACAGAGACATCTACCAGTCTACAACATCCCCTCTCCTCCCCACCAAACCTTTCCCAACTTCCCCTCCCCCCAGAGACACGGAACATCTCCAGCTAAAGCACTCCCCCCGTCCCTCCCCCCCCCCTCCCCAACTTTCCCCCCCCCCCCAGAGACACGAGCATCTACCACTACAAGCACCCCCCTCTCCTCCCACCCCCCCCCAACTTTCCCCTCCCCCTCAGAGACACGGAGACTCTACCACTACAAGCACTCCCCCTCGCCCCCCCACCCCCTCCCAACTTTTCCCCCCCCCCTCAAAAACGGGGAAAATCTACCAGCTACAACACTCCCCCTCGTCCTCCCCCCCCCCTCCCCAAATTCCCCCCCCCCTCAGAGACCGGAACATCTACCACTACAAACACTCCCCCCCCCGTCCTCCCACCCCCTCCCCAACTTCCCCCTCCCCCTCAAGACACGGAGACATCTACCACTACAAGCCTCCCCCTCTCCTTTCCCCCCCCCCCCCCCAACTTCCCCCTCCCCCCAGAACACGGAGACATCTACCACTACAAGCACCTCCCTGTTCCCCAACCTCCCCAATTTCCCCCTAAGAAGGTTACCCGACAAAAAACTCCCCCTCTTTTCCCTCACCCCCCCCCCTTCTCCCCCCCCCCCCGCAAACCAAAATCTCCCTCCACCCCCCCCTCTCCTCCCCACCACTCCCCAATTCCCTCCCCCCTTCCCTCAAAAAAATTAATAAAGATTGTCCTCTATAATTTTCCCCCCAAGAAAAAATTAATTTAAAAAGTTAAAATAATTTTTTAGAGAAAAGGGGAAAATACAGTAAAAATTTTTTATTTAACTTTTAAAAAAAAAAAATTTAAATAAACCTCCCCCCCTTTATCTATACCCAATTTTCCCCCCCCCCCTAGAGACACGGAACATTGTACGCACCAATTAATGGCAACTTTTTTTTACCAGTTTTTTTCCCCCTTTTTTCCCCTTTAGTGGGATAGCAGGCGGAAAATTTTAAATTTTTCCCCTTCTCCCCTTCTTCCTTTCCCCCTTTTTTCTCCTTTTCCTTCCTTTTCCCCCTTTTCTCTTCATCTCCCTAAAATTTGACTAAATGAAATTTTCCCCTTTAATTTTTTATAATAATAAAATAATTTAAAATTTTTTTTTTTATTAAAATTTTTATTTATTTTTATTTTTATTTTTATTATAAAAAATTATTTTAAATTTTTATTTTATTATTATTATATTTTATATTATTTAAATATAAATATTATATATATATATATATTATATATAAATATATATATATATATAATATATATATATATATATAAATAAATATAATTAATAATATAATTTTA
>NW_026465539.1:0-12867 GCF_026875155.1 Cherax quadricarinatus
TCTCGATCTTTACCAAAAATTCCCTACTCATTGAGGCATTAAGCATTCTGTGCAAACAATGACTCTGCAATGTACGGGCCCAAACCCCCCCCCCCTTTTTCCTTTTCACTCTGTCACATCTGTAAGGTTTTAACCGGGGATCCATATTTCGTTGTCCAAGTGATCCTTTATGGGGGTTTTCCAGGAAAGCTGCGAACTGCCTTTGCCCTGCAAGCGTCCACAGATAAAGGTATTTGTTTTTTGTTGCGGGCTTTAGCCCCTGTATTTTTGGGAAAAAAGAATGTCTGGGGACGGGTGGTATTTTTTGGTACTGGGGGGGGGTTTTTTTTTTCCGGCTTTAGTATCTGATCTTTTGGGTTTGGAGTGGAGGCCATCGACTGTGGCCCACTCCGGGAATAATTGGATTTGGTGACGATTTCTCCTTTTCCCTCCAGTTTTTTTTCCTTCCTTGCCTAAAAACCTCTCCCTCTTGAGTCGTGTGGCTACCCGGGTTTTCCCATGGCCTGGATTTTTTGTATCTTTTTGCCCCCTTTTAGATGGTGTGCCGGGCAATTTAAGTTATAGCACAGTCTTTCCTGTACTAAAAGGGTACACGTTCGGGGTGAAAAACTTACAGGAAGGGATTTGCTTTTTCCCTGTTGTCTTTATGGGCGGGCATTTTCTAGGGTGGTCATGTTGCACGTCCCGTCTGTTTTTCCCCAGTTTCCCATGCCTGCAGATACAAGGGTGCATAGCATGGCACAGGCTTGGTTTTCCTTTTCCTTGGGGTTTCGTGATGTTTTCCCTGTTGGTGCATGTTTCCCCCTGTTTTTTACATCCCCCTAGCCCCCAACAATGGAGCCCCCACATTGTTTTTGGAAATATATCCTCACTTTGCTAGGGGAGTCTTTTGTTTCTATTTCCTGGGTATTTTTCAAGTTTAAAAATTTGGGTTTTTTATCTATCTTTGACTACCTTGTTTCCCTACTACGGCTCCTCCCCCCAATGAATCATTTAATGTTTTCCTTCCTGTGTATAATTCCGCTACTTGGACAAAATCCCCAGTTTCACCTTACTGTCTCCCAGGACGCACCTCCACTTCACCATTACTGTCCCCCAGGACAGCACCCTAGCTTTCACCAACTGTCCCCAGGACACCCCTCCAGCTTCCCATTACGCCCTCCGGGGACAGCACACCCCCCCACATTTACTGACCCCGGGACATCACTCCCCTTACGTTTCTGACTACAGGGCCATATCAAGGGCAGACCATCAGCCAGACTTTTTATTTTCCCCCCTTTGTTGTAGAAAGCTTCCAGGTTTTCATGAAAGCACTTTGAGTTATCCTCTTTTAAACCTTGTGTTTTCAGCCCACGATTTTCTCATTTTGGGCTACTAAAAACCTTCCCTGTTTTTTAAACTGCTTGAGATAGTTCTTGGGTATCTGCAAAGGGTACACCCAAATTTTCCCCCAAAAGTATGATAAGTATATGGAACCAAAAGACGATGGTTGACACACTGGGTGCAGTGGCCAGAAGGGGTCATGCATGCAGGGCAAAACTATTGATCATGGGGGTGCTTTTAAATACAAGGGAAACGATTAGGGGACTTGGAGTCAAAACGGGGCCAGGATACATAAGGGCTATGATGATGGAGGGGATACTTGAAAACTTTATGTACCAACATGTAAGGGACACTACAAGAGAGAGAGAGGAGAGGATGAACCAGCAAGACTGGACCTAGTATTCACCTTGAGTAGTGCAGATATTGAGGACATCACATATGAAAGACACCTTGGGGCCAGCGATTATGCGGTTCTAAGCTTCAAATACACAATAGAGCTACAAGTGGAGGGGGAAGCAGGAAGGCCATGGCGAATGAAGCCAAACTAAAAGAAAGGGACTTCATGGGAATGAAGAACTTCCTGAACGAGGTTCATTGGGACAGAGAACTGGCAGGGAAGCCAGTTAATGAAATGATGGAATATGTAACAACAATATGCAAGGAGGCTGAGGAGAGGTTTGTACCCAAGGGTAACAGGAAAAATGAAAAAGCCAGGATGACCCCATGGTTCACCCAAAGGTGCAGGGAGGAAAAAACCAAGTGTGCTAGGGATGAATTATAAAGGACGTGCCTAGTATGGGCCAACAGGCCTGCTGCAGTGTTCCACCTTTCTTATGTTCTTATGTAGCGACTTATCCCCTGCTTTAAATATGAGGATGAGAAACAAGATCGGAGCGAGTACTGTGCCTTGTGGAACAGAGCTTTTCACCGTAGCTGCCTCAGACTTTACTCTGTTGACTACTATTCTTTGTGTTCTGTTTTTGAGGAAATTAAAGATCCATCTACCAACTTTTCCGCATTCTTTTTGTCATACATGATACTTAAGCAGCACCAACCCAACAACACAGGAGTCACATGATTTCATCGTCTACCCGTCCTCATCATAGGTAGAGGTTGTTTTGATAAGGACCTGCCTCGCATGGGCCAGTAGGCCTTCTACAGTGTTCCTCCATTCTTATGTTCTTATGTTCTACTGCATCTAGGACCTTGTTGTAGTGATCCAGTAGCTGAGACAGACAGGAGCGACCTGCTCTAAACCCATGTTGCCCTGGGTTGTGTAATTGATGTGTATCTAGATAGGTGGCGATCTTGCTTCTTAGGACCCTTTCAAAGATTTTTATGATATGGGATGTTAGTGCTATCGGTCTGTAGTTCTTTGCTATTGCTTTACTGCCCCCTTTGTGGAGTGGGGCTATGTCTGTTGTTTTTAGTAACTGTGGGACAACCCCAATGTCCATGCTCCCTCTCCATAGGATGGGATAAACGGCCAAAAAGGAAATGAAATATGCAAAATTTACGAAAAATTACATTTGGCAGTCGGGGATGACTCAGTGGTACTTGGAAAAGTGGTTTTGACCCTTGCTACTGATAGAACACTTCTAATTCCACCACGAAACGTGAACCAATTCTAAAATAAACCTTATCTTGTTAGGTAAGACACATATGCAACAGTTAGGTATCTTTATTACGAAACGTTTCGCCTACACAGTAGGCTTCTTCTTTTCTGTACTCGACTGAAAAAGCCTACTGTGTAGGCGAAACGTTTCATAATAAAGATACCTAACTGTTGCATATGTGTCTTACCTAACAACCTGTCGGTATTTTATACCATTTTAATGTTAAACTTTATCTTCATGCTAAAAAAAATAAAGCTTCATTACTTTTTGACATTTTGGAAGATGTCGGTCTTGTTGCCCACATAAATCTAAAAATATTTGGGATACTTCAGAAAGGAACACGGCCACTAATAAAGCAATCATTCTTCTATGTTTGTTGTGAAAATCAAGTCAATTCAATCATGACTCAAGAAATTGTAATGACACGATTGCAAACAAACCATACCCCCGGCCGGGATTGAACCCATGGTCATGGAGTCTCAAAACTCCAGCCCGTCGCGTTAGCCACTAGACCAGCTAGCCACAATAAGACTCATCCAACTAGGTATATTTCTACACCATAGGAAAGTTAGCACAGGCACCTCTGTGACCACAAATGCAAGTTTTTACAGACGAATCTCCAGCTAGCGTGGCCGTGACGAACTCTAGCTCAAGTCCCTTCACTGCGGGTTCAATCCCGGCCGGGGTATGGTTTATTTGCAATCGTGTCATTACGATTTCTTGAGTCATGACTTAAGAAATCGTAATGACACGATTGCAAATAAACCATACCCCCGGCCGGGATTGAACCCGCGGTCATAGAGTCTCAAAACTCCAGCCCGTCGCGTTAGCCACTAGACCAGCTAGCCACAATAATATTCATCCAACTAGGTAATTTCTAAAACCAAAGGGAAAGGGTTAGCACAGCACCTCGTGACCAAAATCGTGTATTACATTCTTAATCTTTGAGGCAGTGAAGGGACTTACTAGTTTTTCGTCCGGCCACCTAGGGGAGATTCGTCGAAAAAACTTCTTTGGTCACAGAGGTTGTGTAACCTTTCCCTTTGGGTGTAGAAATAACCTAGTTGGAAATCTTTTTGGGGGCTAGCGGGTCTGTGGCAAACGCGACGGGCGGGAGTTTTTGAGACTCTATGACCGGGTTTAAATCCCGGCGGGGGTAGGTTTCTTGAGTCATTTTGAGGCAGTGAAGGGATTAGCTAGAGTTCGCACGACCACCTGCTGGGATTCTTGAAAAATTGCATTTGGGGTCACAGAGGTGCCTTGCTAATTTTTCCTATGGTTAGAAAAAACCTATTGGGGATAAATCTTTTTGGGGGTATTGGTCTAGGGTAACCGACGGTGGAGTTTTGAGCCATGCCCCGGGGGTTAAATCCCCCGGGGGGTAGGGTCAATTCATTCATAAATAAGGATGGCCCCGGCCCTAAGTAGGTAAATAAAATTATTTCCCGAATAAGGCCGCAGCGCGCGGCCCCCCAGGTCCCCGGAAAATTTTTTTTCCCTGAAAAATTCGCTTTTTTTTTACACTTTTTCCGTCCCCTACGAGTTTTTATTACAGATAACCATTGAAAATCCCTTTTTTCTTCATCACGAGAAGAATGGATCCTTTCACCTTCGGGGGAAAATCAGAAATTTTTTTTTTTTCCTCTGGGGCATAATTTTATGCTATTTTTATTTTTTTTTGGGTTACTTTTTATGTTTATGCTATTATTATTTTGCACTATTCTAAAAAATCAATTGTGATAGGAAAAAAGCCTTATAATTGATATTAGAGGGGGTAGGAAATTTGTTGGGGGAGGTGTCGGCCATTTGGGTACTTACACAGGGTACCTGATTGCCCCTTGACCAATTGTCTCCGCCCGGTTTCTGGCATGATCTCAGATGGTAATTTGTATTATATTAGACAAAAAAGATATAAAAAAAACGATAAAAATAACACGGGGGGGGGAAAAAAAAAAATGCCGCGTCAGCGCTTGTTACGCAAGGCGTGTCACCATGCCGTTATAAATGATGTTTTTCCCTTTTAGAAACATGTAAAAGGGATAATTTTTATACCAAGTGTAGCCAAAAGTTCAGCATTTTTTCTTAAAATAACTCAATTTATATTTTAATCGATTTTTTTTTTACTCAGCGCGCCGGCTGTGTGATCCCCCCCTTTATGGGATTTATAGATTTGGGGGCATCTTCTTCATAGACCCTTTCAAAGATTTTTATGATATGGGATTTAGTGCATTGGTCGTAGTTTCTTTGTATTGCTTTTTTCGCCCCCTTTTTGGAGGGGGGTATGTCTGTTGTTTTTTTTTAACGGGGACGACCCCAATGTCCATGCTCCCCCTCCAAGGATGGGAAAGGGTCATGATAGGGGCTTTTTTTGCCCTTCTTAAGAACATAAGAACATAAAAAAGGGGAAAAACGCAGCAGGCCTGTTGGGCCCCTATAGGCAGGTCCCTTTACAATTCATTTCCCCCCCAACAAAATTTTTGCCCAACCCAATTTTCAAAGCTACCCAAGAAAAAACTCTGATATGCAATCCCTCAAATCCAACCCCTCTCATCATGCATTTATCCAACCAAATTTAAAACTGCCCAAAGTCCTACCTCATAACCCAACTAGGTAGACTGTTCCCTCATCAACTACCCTATTTTAAACCCAAAACTTCCCCACATCTTTTAATCTTAACTTGCTAATTTAAAACTTACTGCGGGGTTCTCTCCCGGAGAGATATCCTCAAGACCCTTTTTAATACCCCCTTTTTTAAAACCCATCTTTTCCCCTTTTAAAACTTCGATAATGTCTCCCCCATTTTTCGTCTAACAATGAATTTTAAATTTAAAGTCTTCAAAAACTTTCTTCAAAGGGAAAATTTCTAATGCATGTGTTAATTTATCATTTTAAGCTGTATTTTTCTAAAGATTTATTTCCTTTTGAAATATGGGACCCGAAATTAGGGGCATAAACTAGGTGAGGCCTACTAATGATGTTAAACTGCAGTATAATCTCTGGACTTCTTTCCTACACTTCTCGATACAAATCCCAATAATCTATTTTCCTTATTAGTAGCTTAGGCATTGCTGTCTTGGTTTAAGGTTTTTTGCATACCATAACCCCAAATACTTTTTTGAATCTGTATGGCTAAGTTCTACATTATTTAACTTTAAAGTTCTAGGGTTATGGGCATCCCAAACTTCAGAACCTTGATTTATCTACATTGAACTGCTTCTCCCCACTTTTCTGACAAGCAATAGAGTTTTGTTTCTAAATCCTTCTGAAAGTTCCCTAAACATCTACGTTTGAATCAATTATCCTACCTATTCTTCGTTTCATCGGCGAATTTGCTCATATCACAGTAATTCCCTCATCATAGGTCTTGATATATATATAAACAACACCAGGTTCCATGAGTCTTGTCCTGGGGCAGAGTGCATGGGCATGTCCTCCAATTCAATTTATCGCTGTTGAAGTCATTTGGCGTCAGGATAACATCGGATAGGCTTGTGTTAATCAAATTTTGTGGCTCTTCATAAAAAATTCATTCTTTATCTTCGACTCTCATTGGTTGCGGCTTGCTACAAAAGCTGAGTCATATTGGACTTGAGTAGCTCACTCATTTCCTTATGTCATTTGTGCTCATAAGGACCATCTTGATTAAGTAGGGGCCCAATACTGGACGTTGTTCTCGACTTTGATTTTGGCGTAAGAAAAGAAATTATTGGGTTTCCATTTCAATTTCCATTTATGGCTTTTAGTTCTTCCTGCAATCCTGACTCCTATAAGATTACATTTAGCTTAAGTTCGATTTTTGCTATTTTCTCTGACCAGTGATTCCTAGGCATTTATAGATACATTGGCCAACTTTTAGCCCTCTGTTACTCTTTTCTGTCGCCTGTTAAAGGGAGCCACCTGTCTCTTTCTGTTTTACACATCTACTCTCCTTTTTTAAATTCAAATCAATTTCAATCAATTCAATGTTTATTCTTATAAGGATTTACAATGCTGGTTTACAGAGAAATTTGGTTATTGTGTTTGGTTTACATGTAGTAAAATTGTGATCTACAGAGTGTACCACTAGACGCTTAGCATGGGCTAGGCAATTTCGGGCATTTCTTAGTTTTATTATTAATTGTAAAATTTTACAAATTTGAGGCAGTTGGTATTATGGCTAAGTGATCTAATACTAGTTTGTGAGTTTAGCAATGTGAATGCTTCTATGTTTTGGCACAGTACATAGTTTCAGTATTGGAGTATCACAGGATTCATTATTTTAAAGACTGAGATTAAATTTCCGTTTATGGGTCAAATGAGGTGAGTGAGTGTTAAGTGTGAACCACAGTGGTATTTGTGTAGTTAGTTGAGGGGTGTATCAGGGAGATAAGATGTTTTTCTAATGGTAGGTTTTGAAAGGTGATGAATGTGTGAGCTGCAGGTTCTAGAGTGTCAGGTTTTAGGGTAATTTCCAGATTTTAAGGCCTTTGAATACATTGAATTTGTGTAAAGGTTTAGTCGGAACGGAATGTCCGTATAGAGATGTTTGTGTCTGGTGTTATGCCTGGGGTTCTGTCACACTATCAAGAAAGCCATTTTAGGTCAAGGTTGATATTAGAGTTTTAAGGCCCTGTAGATATAGATTGCACAGTAGTAAGTGTGTTGTACTAAAACTGGGAGCAAGTTTAGATTCTTGAAGAGTGGGGGGGTTGTGTTGCCAGGGATGGGATTCTAGTGGATTATTCTTACTGCAGCTTTTTGTTGGGTATGATGGCTTTAGGTGTGTTGCTGCAAGTTGATCCCCAAGCACAATAGCATAGTGAGGTTGGATAAATAACGTGAGTGGTATAGTGTGAGAAGGGCATTTTGCGGCCGTAGAGTATCGTATCTTGGAGAGGTCCCAACCCGTTTTGATACTTTTTTGGATAAATGCTGGATATGGGTGCTGAAATTCAGGTTGTTGTCAAGGTATAAGCCTAGGAATTTTCCCCCATTATTTCTGGTAATTAGAGTGTTGTCAATCTTAATGTTAATTTGTGCATCTCCTGCTCTGCTACCAAACATAATATAGTAGGTTTTGTCAGTGTTAAGCGTAAGTTTATTGGCTGTCATCCAAGTCGATATTTTAATCAGCTCCTCATTCACAATGGTGTTGAGGGTGGCAAGATTAGGGTGAGAGATGACATAAGTCGTGTCATCAGCAAAGAGAATGGGTTTCAGGTGTTGGGATACGTTTGGAAGGTCATTGATGTATATGAGGAAGAGCAGGGGACCAAGGACACTTCCCTGCGGAACTCCAGTATCAAGTGGCCGTGTTGCTGATGCTGTGTCTTTAATGGTGACGTACTGATACCTATTAGTAATGTAAGATTTGAAATAAGCAAGCGCATGGCCTCTTATACCGTAGTGATCAAGTTTGTGGAGTAGGATTCGTGGTCTACTGTGTCAAAAGCTTTTCTTAGGTCAATAAAAATTCCTAGTGGATATTCCTTATTTTCCAATGCTGTGTAAAGCAGATCTAGCATTTTTATGATTGCATCATTAGTGCTTTTATTTTTCCTGAATCCAAACTGGCAGGGGTTGAGTATGTTTTGAGCCGTTATAAATGAATACAGTCTCCTGTGCACGAGTTTCTCAAAGATTTTGGATAGCAATGGTAAGTTAGATATTGGCCTATAGTTGTTTAAGTCTGTAGGGTCACCACCTTTATGTATTGGTGTAACCCTTGCCATCTTGAGTAGTTTCGGGAAGGTGCTAGTCTCTATGACTTGTTAAAAGTAATGAAATAGCATGCGAAAGGACATGGGCCGCTCGCTTGTACAGTAATGGTGGGACATGAGACAGATTCCCCGAGTTATTTTAAGTGACTTTATGATCTCAATGACTTCCGTGGGCTCAGTTGGTGCAAGATAGAAGGAATTAGGGAAATTCCATCTAGGTAGTCCCCGGCATGGGCATTGGTATGTGGGATTTTACTGGCGAGATTAGATCCTATGTTTGAGAAGAAGTCGTTTATCTTGTTAGCTGTGTCAGTGGGATGTAGTGGTGTTTCATTAGGTTTAGTTAGGACAATATTCTTGGTTTTTCTCAGTTTGTGGGTCCCTAGAATCTGAGAGAGTGTTTTCCAGGTCTTTTTTATATCTCCTCTAGTGTCTGTGAATCTACTGGAGTAGTATAGTTGTTTGGCTTTTTTTATTACTTTGGTGAGAGCTGATGAATAGTGTTTAAGAGTATCTTTGTGTATTAAGCCCTGTCTATATTGCTTTTCATATTGGTGTTTCTTGTCAATGGATTTCAGAATGGTGCTGGTTAGCCATGGGCAACCAAGCCGTTTGTTTGTGATCTGTTTTGTTTTTATAGGACAATGTTTGTTGTATAGTCTAAGTAATTTGTTAAGAAAAATGTCTGTCCAGTCATCAATACCATTGGCCTTGGAGAATTCTGTAGGCCAATCAACAGTCTCTAGGTCAGCTGTGAACTTCCTTACTGAGGCCTCGTCATGGAGTCTAAATGAGACTTTGTTGTATTCAAGTGGTGGTTTACTAATGTTTGTCAGGAGGAAGGTAGGGTAGTGGTCTGTAGTGCTATCTGTGATTATCCCTGATTTAAGGGGGGCTAGTATATTGGTCCATATGTGGTCTATTATGGTTGCACTTGTCTCAGTGAGCCTGGTTGGTTTAGTTATTGTTGGTATGAGAAGTGTGTTGTTCATATTGTTGATGAAATCAGTTACAGGCTGATCATCTAGTAAGCCAAGGTTGATGTTGAAGTCTCCAGCTAAGAGAAGGTGGTGCTTATTCATTTGTCTGTTTGTTATTAGTGACTTTAATTTCTCACTGAAATTTGGGATGTTTGTGTGAGGTATCCGGTAAATGGCACCGATTGTTATAGGCGTCTTAAGGTTTTTTACAGTAAAATTAGCAAAAATGTATTCCCCATATTCATCACTAAAGCAAGTGGTGCTAAGACAAGATAATTGGTTAGAGTAATAGATTGCAATACCACCCCCAACTTGGTTTGGTCTGCAGTTGTGAATTGCTGTGTATCCTGGTAGAGGGTAGATATCTATTGTGTCCTGCTTAAGCCAGGTCTCAGTAAGAATAATGCAGGAGAAGGGTGTCTTTAGTGATTCAAGGAGTGCTAGGAGGTCATCATAGTGTTTGCTTAAGGACCTGATGTTGTAGTTAAGTACTGATAGACTTTTAGCATTGTTTAGGATAGTGGTGGCTTGTGATGCTGTGTAATAAAGGCAGTTACTTTCCAATAGGTTTTGATTGGGTGTCAGATTATGGAGGTTTAGATCAGGGTCAACGTGATCAATCATCTTCTAGGTTTAAATTATGGTTATTTATATCCTGAGTTGTGTGTTGAGTTCTACTACTGATATCTGTAGTGGTAGGAAGTTTGGACAAGTATATAGCTAGAGTATTTTGGTCATGTAGGGTATAGTCACTACTACACATAATGAAGTTGATGTTGTCTATGTGTTGTGCTGGAATGAACTAAAGTACAACTAGGTATAAACTAGTAATATAAAAATACAAATTAAAAATAGAACAAGACTCTCACTTGTAATTGCACTAAGGTCTAATAATGACTTTTGTGGAGTCTATGTTTTGAGCTAGAGTGAGCTAAAGTACAATAGGTTTAATCTAATAATATAAAAGTACAAATTAAAAATAGCACTAGTCTCTCACTAGTAATTGCACTATGGTCTAATATAGTGAATTTGGTATTGACTATGTATTGAGTTAGAATGAGCTATGGTACAACTGAATTTAATCTAATAATATAAAAATACAAATTAAAAATAGCACCAGTCTCTCACTAGTAATTGCACTATGGTCTAATATAGTGAATTTGGTATTGACTATGTATTGAGCTAGAAAGAGCTATAGTACAACTAGGTTTAGTCTAATAATATAAAAATACAAATTACAAATAGCACCAGTCTCTCACTAGTAATTGCACTATGGTCTAGTATAGTGAATTTGGTATTGACTATGTATTGAGCTAGAATGAGCTAGAGTAAAACTGTGATTAATCTAATAATATAATAAAGGAACAAGACTCTCAATTGTAATTGCACTAAGGTCTTATATAAGTTGTTTACAAGAATTAGAGTATAATTAGATTTAAATTGACAGGATAAAATACACAAATTAAGGTAGCAAAATAATAATAAAAAAAAAAATGATAAAAATAAAAATGGCAATGACTTGGTTATAATATGCTAGTAAGATGGTAGACAGGATAATATAAAAGTTGTAGTTGAAAATACTAGGTTAAAAAAGTATGGAATAAAAATGGTCAATAAAAGAAGTTTACAATAAGTTTGATAATTATAGTTTAAAGTAAAATTGGGCAATAATAGGGATTTAGAATAAAATGTGGGCAATTGAGTATTTTTAAAAGTTGAGGTAGAATTATTGAAGACAAGTTATGGTTAGTTTATAAAAAATAAGATGGAACAGTGATGTGGTAAGTTGTAAAAAAGGAGATAATTCTGAAATATTAATACAATTAAGACTATGAGGTTAGAATGGTCGTTGATACAACAATGACAATTAAAAGTATTGGAGTATTAGAATTTTAGGGGGCACAAACTTATGACAATATAACACTAACGGTGGACTATGGGTATTATCTGCACTTACTCTGATTCTGTTAGTCCAGCCTCACTTAGGAATGTTTTAAGGTCATGTTCTGTGAGATGAAGTATCTCTTCCCAGTGGCTGTTTCCTAACTGCTATTTTTCCATCCCTCACAAAGCACTGGTGGATTTTTTGGGCATAGCGCAAGTTTTCTTAGCCTGATAAAGAAGGTTTTGTCTCGTTTTGGTAAGGCACTCATTGACGTAAACATCAGTTTTCAATAGAATAGATGTTTTTAGTAGTTGTTGTTTCTTTGTAGCTAGTTTGGAATTTTAAGCAGCACTGTTTTTTTTACCTGCATGATAGCCCATCAGTTTGCAATCCTTTTAAGTCATCACTACGTATGTTAAGGCGAAGGTGTCCTTGATAAGCTGTAGGGTGGTCTCCATGCAGGTCTCTTGGGTGACTGTGGGTGGGAGATTGTTTGCTGTTAACTACAACAGCGTCAGATAGCTGCTGTTGGTCATTATGGTCTTGGAAGTTGGTTATGACATGGCAAGTTGTTGGTCCACTCTTGATCTTTCCTCTGTAATGTTGGTAGTAAGTAGGGTGACTTGGTCTTTTAGAGTGTTGATGGTGTCTAGGACCGGGTGTGGGTGTTGCTTTGTGTTCTAGAGTGTCTATTTATGTTCTAGAGCAGTGATCTTGTTGAGGTAATCTGCATTGCTAGCCTTTAGTTCCTGCATTTCTTGAGTTAGTTTGGTGATCGTTTGGTTCTGAATCATAAGGAGTTTAGCTATTTCTGGGTCGTGATCTTCTTGACATCAAATACTGGGAAGGAGTTACTCTGGACTGTAGCGGCGGCCATGTTTGTTGTTGTCTGTCGTGTGTTGTGGTGATGCCGGTGGGTGATGAGGGTTGTGTCCTGGCTGGCAGTACACAAGTTTTCCTCGTGTTATTACTGCTCTCACCTTGATGTTAGGAGTCCTTAGCTGTTACTGGATCTTCTTTTATTGTTCTGACCCTTGTCCATGGCTGTGGCTTCGGGTGAAATAGTAGGGATGGTGTGGGTGAATGTTGTGGAGTATCACTTCAGTGGCAGCGGGGTAGGAGTGCTAGAACGAGTCCTATTGTTGGTAATTTGTGAACTTTTGGGTGATTTCTGCAGTTTGCTTTATATCATTCTGGGTATCCACATATGTTAGTGTTATGGGGTCTTGATTAGGTCATCACTGGGCTGCTGGGAACCTCAGGTAGAAGTAAAAATTTGAGGACAAGGTTCCTGTTGCCGCTGCCGTGGCTCCGCTGTTTCCCAAAAATTGGGGGCCCTTTTTTGTAATTTTTGGCCCCGTGGG
>NW_026465540.1:5000-13599 GCF_026875155.1 Cherax quadricarinatus
CGAGACTGCACCGATACCAACTTTGCTGGCATCAGCCTTGGTGAAATCAGGGAATCTAAGGGTTGGGGCTGATGTTAACTTGTTCTTAAGAATGACAAAAGCTCGCTCCTGATCACACGTCCACTCAAAAGGGGCATCCTTCTTGAGTAAGCATGTCAGGGGTGCAGCAATGGTGGAGTAACCTGCGATAAAGGTGAAATAGAACCCTGCCAGGCCTATGAAGGACTGGATTGCATCCGCCATCATGGGTCTGGGGAATTTCTGCATGGCCAAGATTTTAGACTCGTCCGTCTTTATGCCATTCTGAGTCACTACGTGACCCAGAAATTTTATTTCCTTCTGGAGGAAATGACATTTGGAGATCTTTACCTTAAGGTTTGCCTGAGCTAGCCTGTCCAATACCCTGTCAAGTTTCTCGAGATGTGTTGGGACATCTTGCAACATGACTATGAGATCATCTAGGTAGACCATGAGCATGCCACCTAGGAGGGTACAGAAAATTGTCATCATCAAACGACTAAACGTGATTGAGCTTCCGTGCAAGCCGAAGGGCATCCTCCTGAACTGGTAATGACCAGTTGGCATAGAGAAAGCTGTCAACTCTTTGCTCTCATCATCGAGGGGGATCTGCCAGAACCCTTGAAGAAGATCAAGAGTTGAAAAGACCTTATTATCGCCGATGTTCTGCAACAGGTCATTCAGAACTGGCAACGGAAAGCAGTCTGGGCGCGCTGACTGGCTGCGGCTTCAGCACACGGAGAACAAAACATTTATTGCACTACTCGAAAGTGCTAAAAAACAAACTTAGGTGAAACTATGAACTGGTACGAGGAGGTTTTACTGTAACAATTCACTGGGGAAAAACAAAACTGGTGATGAACTGGGAATGTAACAGCAAGGGAAAGAAAAAATTTAACTGGGCAACACAAAAAAAAAACTGCACTGGCTGGAGATACGTAGACGCTGAGTAGTTGTAGACACAATGATGAGTCACGAGCTGCTGTAGACGGTGTGGGGGCTGAACTAAGCTGGCTTAGGGGCTAGGCCAACTGGGTTCCCACGTGGTTAAGCCAGGTAGAACTTCTTGGAGGAAACTGGGAAGAACACAACACACATGGACGGCGAGATGGACGTAGTTGCATAGCAGAGGAGGCTGGTGTGTTTACACGCTGACTAGGGTATCAACCAACCCCAGAGCTGCCTCGTGGTCACACGTGGAGCCACACTAAGCCAACACACTAAACGACCTCACCTCTACTTCTTGTAGCTGAGAAGGGCGTAGGGATGCTGTAGGAGGCAGGAGAATGGTGCTGGAGAGTGTTGAAGGGCTGTAGAGAGGGTGATGAGGTGAACACGTGACTGCTAAGGCTGGAGATGATGCCGTGACTCCTATGTCCAGATTTTGTGGGAAAAATCTAGGACGAAGATCTATCTCAGGCCCCGTCAAGACGCTGGGAGTAACAGATAACTCTTTAGGCCAGCAGGTGCGTTGGATGACGACGGATGATGTTGACTGGCATCGACCGATGGTGTTGACGGGCGTCGATCCCTCCACCCTGAAGAGGCTCACAATGCCGTTGACTCTGCTGTCACCACTGTTATTGCTGTTCTTGCTGCTGAACAGTGGTTTAGTGCCGATGAAGGTAGCGTAGGTAGCAATGATACAGCCGTGGACTAGTTTGGTTTTAATTGGATAGGAGTGAGTATACAATGGGCAGTGTGAGGGAGTGACCGCAAGCCAGTCCGTGGAGGGGGAGCACTTGTGTCTATCAAGTGGGTCGGCCTAGGAGTGAGAGCAAATGGGCTCAGCCTCCCACTGACCTGGGTGAGCCTACAGAGGGCAGCACTTAAATGCCGTGAAATATGAACTAGTCAGAACAGACAGCTAGGCTGTGTGTTCTGACAGTACAGGCTGTCTACAGGGAGACACGTGATGAAATATGACAGGCAAAGGAACAGGAGATTCACTCTGTCAGACTGATAGACGGGGAGACAGAAGTCACCCAGATGACAGATTTCAGAGATTCGATAAGTACTCGAGGGGAAGAGGTGGGGGGGTGGAAATACTTCCATTCAGAGTGAAGAGATGGGGACCAGGAGCTGAGTTCGACCCGATGTAGGTGAGTACTCCATGAGTGCCTGACGGGAGAGGTGAGAAAAGGGAGAGGGGAGAGGGAGGGGAAGTGGGAAGGGGAGAGGGAGGGGAGGAATGAGGGAGGGGGAAGGGGAAGGCGAGTCTAAGAGAGGAAGGGAGAGAGAAAAAAAAGGTACTTGGCGAAGAGGAGAAGGAGGTGGTGGTGGAGGGGTGGTGGAGGAGGCGTGGAGGGGTGGTAGGGATGGAGGGGGAGGGGAAGTAGTAAGGGGGGAAGGGGTAAAAAACAGCTGGTATGGGCAGGGGAAGCTTTTACAATTTCACGAAGAAAATATTAAATATGCAAATAAATTAAAAAAAATGTAGGAGACAGTAAGAAAAAAAAATTATTAGGCAACCTCGCTTATTTTGTTTGGGGGTCAAACAGCCCATAAGGACTTTAATTAAAGGTCATGGCCTCAGGGAGCGTGTTGTAAGGGTGAGACTTTATATTACATGCTGCATGCTGGGATCGTTTTACAACTTTTTCTACGTAAAAAAAGAGTAAACATTAAGAAAAAGCTAGCAGACAGTTAAGAAAGAACATAAAGAACCTCATTTTGTTGGTGCCACTAAAGAAGCCAATAGACTTTAATAAAGTTACAGGCCCGACGTCGTCAGATCACATCTCAACTTTATTTAACATGTCTTCACCTCTGTCGTCTAGTAGCTTTCTCACTCAACAGACCACAAGAGTAAACATCTTAAAAGTTAGACACTGTTAACTCATACAGAAACCGAGCTAGGCCACTACTAAGTAGGTCCAATCACTCCGGCTTAAACCAGTGAACCATTTTTCAGATCACATCCACTTAGTGCGAATCTGCTTGGCCTAATAGCTCAAGCATGCTGTCCAACTTCACACTCACTTATCCTTCCCCTCATGTATTCTATCACTATTCCCTAATTTTATACATTTACTTCTAATGTACGCTAACTGGGGTTTGTTCCACTATCTACAACTCTATTACCAAAGCCAATGGCTTTCCTATCGTCCTTCCTGAATCTCGTTTTTCAACTTTAACATTGCGAATCCTCTGTGAGCTTAAGTTTCATGTATTACATTAATTTCTATTTCCTTTATCACCATTCGATTTATCACCATTATGTCTATCCCCCTAATTCTACACCTTTCTAGAGAGTGCAGATTCAGGGCCCTCAGTCTATCCTCATAGGGAAGATTTCTGATACATGGGATCAACTTTGTCATTCTTCTTTTACGTTTTCCAGTGCATTAATATCCATTTTGTAATACGGTGACCAGAACTGAGCAGCATAATCTAAATGAGGCCTAACCAAGGATATATAGAGTTGAAGAATAACCTGAGGACTCCTGTTATTTGTATTTCTTGATATGAAGCCAAAGATTCTGTTCGCTTTACTGCGAACACTTATGCACTGTTGTCTTGGTTTTAGATTACTGCTAACCAGAACTCCAAAATCTTTTTTGCAATCAGTAATATTAAGATAAACATTATTTAGTTTATATGTGGCGTGGATATTTTCTCGTCCAATGTTTATATTGTTTATATTAAGTTGCATCTGCCACTTCTCCGATCACTGCATCAGTCTATTCAATCATCCTGGAGTGCTCTAATGTCCTCATTAGAATGAATTAGGCGACCTATTTTGGTGTCATCAGCAAACTTGCATATGTCACTATTTATCACCTGATCAATGTCGTTTATATAAATTGTGAACAAAAAAGGGCCCAACACTGACCCCTATGGAACACCACTTGTGACGTGCCTCTTCTCTGATTTCTCCCCATTGATGCAAACTCTCTGCTGCCTATCTGATAACCCCGCCTCTGCCCAGGAAAAAATTTCTCCTCCTATTCCGTGTGTCTTAATTTTCATCAATAGCCTCTGATGTGGAACTCTATCAAAAGCCTCACTGAAGTCCATATACACAATATCATATTCATTACTATGATCTACCTCCTTAAATACCTTGGTGAAACAAGTTAGTAAGTTCGTAAGGCAGGAACGCGCCTTTGTAAAACTGTGCTGAGATTCACTAATCAATTTATGCTTTATAAGATGGCTACGAATTGCCTCGGCAGTTATTGATTCCATAATTTTTCCCACTGTGGAGGTAAGGCTTATTGGTTTATAGATCGAAGCTAAGAACCTGTCACCTGCTATGTAAAAAGATTTGGGGGGCTTATAAATCACACCCAAAATTAATTTGTCACGACCCTCGAGAAACTGTAGCCAAACAGATTCTGTGTCCAATGCTTCTAATCTTATATCTTGTCTAACACAACTATTTAAATTATCTCTGACATACATCGCCACTCCACCACCCTTCCTGTTGACCCTGTTAGTGAGGAATAATTTATAGCCTTGTATGCAGCATTCAAAAGGCATTTCTCTATCTTTTAGGTTGAACCAGGTCTCTGTTATACCAATAATATCTATATCACCTGCACATCTGAGCTCATCTATCTTATTTCTTCGACTTCTACATTTAGTATAGTATACCTTAAGGAGCTAGTCACTCTCTACCCTCTACTGTCATTCTTTGTTTGTTGATTAATTGCTTTGCCTTTACAAGCAACTTTATTTTGAATATTGTCTATGAAACATATCCCTGAGGTATCCTGGTAATATCTACTGTTTTCAACCCTTGTACTGCAGCTTGACTGTTTCCCACACACACTCGTACCTATATAATCTATCAGTTTAAAGTCCTAGACAAGTCAGCAAAGGCCCCCCTCAATCGAGTTGGCTAATGCAACCACTCCAGCCCTTGAGAGATGTACCCCATCCCTTGCCATAAAATTTGTCCCAGTTATCAATGAATGAGATTGCAAATTCATTGCAGTACCTGTCTAGCCAGCAATTTACACTAATTACCCAAGACATCCATTCATTGCCCATTCCTCTTCTAGGCAAGATGCTACATATGATTGGGACCCCTCCCTTAGACCTAATTACATTTATGGCAGACTTGTACTTATCAAGCAGCTCTTATCTCCTGTCCTTCCCGATAACATTTCCACCGGCACTAAGACAGATGATGGGCTTGTTCCCATTACCTGACATAATATTAGCCAACCTGTTCACTATGTCATCAACACCAGCTACTGGGAAGCACACTCTCTGTCTAACGTTCCTATCTTTACAGAAAGCACAGTCCATATATCATACCTGTGAGTCACCCACAACCAGAATGTTCTTACTTTGTTTAGCAGGAGAGTTAGTGGTACCTTTAACCTCACTACCCACTAAACAGAGAATCGATTTCCTACCTTCCGATCTTCTCTATTAAATTTCCTTATTTGAAATTTCTCCTTAGTGAGACCCATTGCCTTGAACTGTTCCCACTTTTCAACTCACTGTTTTTAACCTTTTCCTCCACACCGACTCCACCCTTCTCACACTCCCATATCCATGTAGGCGAATTTTCAGTCTTCTATTTTCCTCCTGGAAAAGTAGAACCTCCCCCTTTTAAAAATTTTAAAACCGAATTCCAAAAACCTACAGAAGCCAGGTGTTTTCTAAAAGTTCCCCAAAATTCACTAGGACAGGTGGACCTTTCGGACCACAAGATTCCACAAATTTTTTACACAATATAAGACGGGCTGCAACACTGGTTGCGGGGAACAAAGGGGTACCACCATGAGACAGGCAGCAGAACTCTGAGATTAAAAGAGTACACCTATAAAGATAGGCTGCGTTTTTGGTTGGCAGGACACAAAGTACACACTATGAAGACGGGCTGCAGCACTGGTGCAGAACATGAGTACACACCATGAGACAGGCTGCAGACATGGTTGTAACACAAGAATAACACATCATGAAGGCACCCCTGCAACACAGGGGCTGCAGACAAGGCTGCAGACCTGGCTGCAAACAGACGAACAAATTTATAAAATAAAAGGGAAATCTAACAACGATTTATTAAAACTGGTAAATTTTAAAGACTACGACACGACCACCACATCACAGCCACTACCAACATCCCCCCCCACCAAATCACAACCACTTTCCAAAAATAACCCACCAACCACAATCACAGCCACTACCCCGCATCACCACACCACAATCACGAAAAACCACCACCACCCCCACCCAAATCCAGCCACTACCGCACACCCCACTACCTCTACATTACCACCCCAACACAACTAAACCAACCATAACCAAACCCCCACCATCCCCCAAACCCCCCACCCTTCCCACACCACCCCACCAAAACCCCCCACACCACCCCATCAAACCACCCCAAAAACCCACACCACCACACCACATTACCACCATCACCACCCCAAAACCCCACTACCACACACCCCCACACTCCCCCCACCACCACCACCATCCACCACCATCACCACACACCATCACCCCACACCCCCAACACCACCACCACCCCAACCACATCCCCCTCACCACACCACCCCCCATTACCACCTGCCCCATACCCCACCACCCCCCATCCCACAACCACCCCCTCACCCCCCACCACCACCACACCACACCACCCCCACCCCTCTGACCATCACACCATCATCCCACACCCCCAAAACCCCATACCGCCCCACCCACCCCCACTTTCCCCCACCCCCACCAACACCACCCAAACACCACCACACCACACCACCCCCACACACCACCACCACCACACACCACCCTCACCACCCCCACATCACCACACCACCCACCACCTACCCCCATCACCACACCACCCCATCCCACAACCCCCATCCCAAACCCCACACCCCACACCACACAAACCCCCACACCACACCCCACCCATACTACCACTCACCAACCACCACACACCACCCCACCACACCACCAACACCACAACCCCCACACCCACCACCACTACCCCCACCACCCACCACCCCACACCCTCACCCACCACAACACTACCACCCCCAAACCCCACCCCCACCCCCACCTCACCACACTCCGCCCACCTACTACCACCTACACCCACCATACACATCCACCATCCACCTCCACCACACCCCCACTACCGCCAACACCCACCAACCCCACCACAACACCATCACCACAAAACCCATCACCACACACCCCCCTCACCCCTACCCTCACCAATCCCCCCCACCACCCCCTCAACCACCACAACATACCCCCACCAAACCCCACTACGGGCCCCAACCACCACCACCCCCCACCCCCACACCCCACCAACCTCATACCACACCCAAAACCCCACCAATAAACCCCCACCCCCCCACACCACCAACACCACCACACCACCACACACCAACAAAACCACAAATACCACCCCCCAAACAAACCCCACCCCCCCACCTACCCCACACAACCCCCACCAAACCACCCCCAACCCACAAACCACCCCGCCCACAACCCCCATCCCCCCACCACTACCACCAACACCACACCCCCACAAAACCCCCCCACCACCCCAAACCCACCACACCACCTCACCACACCACCACCCCACACCACCACCACAACGCCACCACCCCCCACACCCACCACACCCCCACCACCCCACCACACCACACCACCCCACCTCCATCACAACACCACACCCACACAACACACCCCATCCCACAAACCCCCCCACAACAAATTCCCCCAAACCCCAAAAAAAAAAACCACATCACACATCACCATCCCACAATACACCTCACCACCCTCACCCCCACACCACACCCCACCCAACCACACCACCACCACCCCCCAACCCCCACCACACCCCCCACAAACCCTCCCCACTTCCCCCCCACACCCCACAAAACACACCGCCCACCATAACCCCTCACCACCCCTACCCCCATTAACCCACAACACCACCCCCACCACCATCACACCCACCTCACCCCACTCCCATCACCACAAATACCCCATCACCACACCCATCCCCCACCACCCAATCCAACCCACAACCACCACCACCATACCCTCATCACAACCCCATCACCACACTACCCATCACCAACTTCCCCCGCCAACACCACCCCCCAACCCACACCACCCCCCCACCACCCCACCCCCACCCCTACATCACACCACCACCCCAAACCCCCAAAACCCACCCCCAAAACCACCCCACCCCACCCCCACCACCACCACACCCCCCCTCACACCCCAACCCCACCCCCCACCCCAAACAACCCCCAAACCACCCCTCACCACATCACCCCCACCCCCCACCCACACCACACAACCCCCACCACCCCACCACACCCCACCACCCCACATCACCACTACCCCCCACCACCCCACCATCCCACCACCACCACAACTCAACCTCACACAAAACAAACCCCACCACCAAACCCCCACACACCACCACTCCCACCCCACACCCCCACCACCACACCCCCACCCACCAACAAACCCCCACCACCCCCCAAAACCACCACCACAACCCCACCCCACCCTCCACACAACCCAAAACCCCCCCAGGAACTATTGTGAGAAACTGGGTGGAATTTGGGGAAAACAAGGGTTAAGGGGG
>NW_026465541.1:0-13861 GCF_026875155.1 Cherax quadricarinatus
TATCCAAAAATTTTTAAAAAAAAAAAAAAAATCACAAACGAATTTTAAATTAACGATGACCGGGGAAAAAATTTTTTCGTTGGGGGGGGATGTTCTTTTTTTTAAAACTAAAAAAAAGTTCCCTTTTTTTCAAGAAAATAAAAATCTAAAATTATTTTTTAACTTTTGGGTTTTTCCACGGGGGTTTACCCCATTGAGAAAAAAAAAAACCAGAAATCACCTACCCTTGTAAGCTCAATTGAGACATCATCGTTGCATTTTTGGTTTTAAACTCACTAAAATACCAAGTTAAGGAAAAAGTTCTTGTCGTACAATCACCTAGTTTTAAACTAAACTATTAAAAATTTCAGTATAAAGTAACTGATAAAATGTATAAATAAAAAAAAGAAATAAGAGCATCAACCTAGAAACCCTACAAGACCTGTACTAAAATAACTTAACTGATACTGCTAGAAAATAATTTCTTTTTGCTTTATGCTTTAAGAAATAATGGTTCCCTTCCTTCTTTCTTACCCTACAATATTAGTGACTATGGAAGTAGGACTACACAACTGGAATATCTCAGACTTCAGATTTTTTTTTTTAACACGTCGGTTTGTTCCCCCACTGAGCAGGGTGACCCCAAATGAAAGAAACCCAGAAGAAGAAAAATTTTTCATCCAATTCAACACTTTTCCCATCATCAGAGGTAATCTAATACAACAGCTAGATGTCCCCCCAAACTGCTACATCCCAGACCCCTCCTGAAAAGTGCAGGTATTGTACTTCCCATTCTAGACCCCAAGTCCTGAAACATCTGTAAAATTTCTCATACATACTGAACTTATTAAGGTATTAATCAGTAAAAATGGAAAATAACAAGATATAGAATTGACAGTGGGACCCTCCTTTCGTCGATCTGTTACGCCGATTTCAGCTTCGCGAGACTTTTCATCAAATTATTGCCTCCTTTTAAAGATTTCCTCCGTTTCATCAATGGATGGACCTGCCATTTCCCACGTGCACAAAAAAAGCTGCCTCCCCACACATTCTCAGCAGTAAAGGAAGGAGCCATCAGCCATCAGTCCATTTTTGCAAAGAAAAAAGAATCAAGGAAGCTGTTTGTTGTGAAGAGGTAAATGTGATAACGAAACAGAGATCACAAGAAAGTAACCAGTGGAGAAATTGTTTTTTGGTGTGGTTTCAACGAGAAACAATTAGTGGGAGATAGTATTATGCATTGAAATTTCGAAAAGGCAAGCAGGGCTGACAATCTCATAAAGAAAATGCCTGGAACGGTGCTGATGTAGTGAATGAAGGCCCCAGCAAACCCCTGTTTCAAAAAATCCAAGAAGCAAGTGGCATATACATGTTGTAAGGCATGGTGAACTGCCAGTTCTGACAAAAAACAAGCAGCTTAAAATTTGTGCATAAATTCAAAGACTACGTAGAGGCTGAAAAATTCTTCCCTCAACATGCAATTGGACAAACAGGCCTCTCTGGAAGAAAATGCCAAGGGACCTACATCTGCAGAGGAAAGGGTTTACCCCAGGACAAAGCCCATGAAAGACAGGCTAACTCTCTTTCCCTTTTGTGGAATGCTGTGGATTCAAAGTAAAGCCTTACTGGTGTATCCTCTGAAAATCCCAGTGTTTTCAAGAAAACAGTGTCGTCAAGAGCAACTGTTGTGATGTGAAGGCTAACAGTAATTTTCCTTGTGACCCAGCTAAGCACGGGTTCACAAAAAAAATTTCCTGGAAGGTTCAAGAAATGTTTGACCCAGTGTGAAAAAAATACCTCCGGGATAAAATTGCCCTCACTGCTCCGTTATGGACAATGCCCTGCTAAACCTCTAACTTGGAAGCAATTGCTTAAGGAATCAGTTTTGTACAGTGAAGTCTTGCCTCCTAACAATCACTCCCTCATCAGCCCATGGACTAGCAAATCACTGCAAATTCAAAAAAAAACTGCACATCAAACATGTTAAAAGTGCTTTGAGGGACCTAGACTCTGAATTGACCCAAAGAGTTTCTGGAGGTTCACTTCATATTTCCATTGATAAGCTTATAGAAAAGCATGGCAGGGAGTGATTCAGACGAGAACTCTGCTTGGAGAAAATTTGGCCAGATTCAATTCAAATTCAAATTTTAATCTCTAAAAGAAATAAAATTTCTGATTTACAGAATTTGGTTATTGTGTGGTTTACATGTAGTAAAATAATAATTAAGAGTGTACCACTAAACGCTAGCATGGCTAGGCATTTGGGGCAGCTTATATAAATCTTAGGTTAAAATCTAACAAAATTATGATAAAATTGGATTATGCTAAGTGACAAAAACCATTAGAGTTAGCAATGTAATGCTTTTGTTTTGGCACAAAATACATATTCAGTATTGGAGTATCACAGCCAACTTTTGACTAGTTAAGATTCATTATTTTGAGGTTGAGATTGATATTTCTTTTTTATGGTCAAATGGGTGAGTGAGTGTAAGTGTGAACCACCAGGTGGTATTCTTTTTTTATTAGTTGACAGGGTGTATCAGGGAGATAAGATGTTTTCTGATGGTAGTTTTGAAGGTGATGAATGTGTCTGCAGTTTTGGAAATTTTCAGGTAGGGTGTTCCAGATTTCAGGGCCTTGACATACATTGAATTTTTGTAAAGGTTTAGTTGGACACGGGGAATGTCATAGAGATGTTGGTTTTTGGTGTTGTGCCTGTGGGTTCTGTCACAAACTATCAAGAAAGCGTTTTAGGTCAAGGTTAATATTGGAATTTAAGGTCCTGTAGATGTAGATTGCACTAGAAAAGTGTGGATGTACTGAAAGGGAGTAAGTTTAAAATTCTATAAAAGAGTGGGGGGGGGGGTTTTGCCAGGATGGGATTTAGTGATTATTCTTACTGCGGCTTTTTGTTGGGTTATTTTTGGGCTTTGGGTGTGTTGCTGCAGTTGAACCCCAACACAGATAGCATAGTGAGGTATGGAAAATATAAGTGAATGGTATAGTGTGAAAGGCAGTTTGCAGCACGTAGTATCGTATCTTGGAGAGGATCCCCAACCGTTTTGGATACTTTTTTTGGTTATGTGTTGGATATGGGTGCTGAAGTTCAGGTTTTTGGGTCGAGGAATAGGCCTGGGGAATTTGCCCTCATTATGCCTGGTAATTAGAGTGTTTGTCGTTTCTTAATGTTAATTTGCGCATTTTCCTGCTCTGCTACCAAACATAACTAGTAGGTTTTGTCAACTTTAAAGCGTAATTTTTATTGGCTGTCATCCAAGTCGATATTTTGATCAGCTCCTCATTAACAATAGTGTTGAGGGTTGCAAGATTAGGGTGAGAGATGACATAAGTCGTGTCGTCAGAAAAGAGAATGGGGTTCAGGTGTCGAGATACGTTTGGAAGATCATTGATGTATATGAGGAAGAGCAGGGCCCAAGGACACTTCCCTGCGGAACTCCAGTATCAAGTGCTGTGTTGTTGATGCTGTGTCTTTAATGGTGACATACTGATACCTATTAGTAAGGTAAGATTTGAAATATGCAAGCGCATGGCCTCTTAACCATAATGGTCAAGTTTGTGGAGTAGGATGCCGTGGTCTACTGTGTCAAAAGCTTTTCTTAGGTCAATAAAAATTCCTAGTGGATATTCCTTATTTTCCAATGCTGTGTAAAGCAGATTCTAGCATTTTTATAATTGCATCGTTAGTTGCTTTTATTTTTCCTGAATCCAAATTGGCAGGGGTTGAGAAATTTTTTTGTGTCGTTATAAAATGAATAAGTCTCCTTTTGGCACGAGTTTCTCAAAGATTTGGATAGCAATGGTAAGTTTGATATTGGCCTATAGTTGTTTAAATCTGTAGGTCACCACCTTTATGTATTGGTGTAACCCTTGCCGTCTTGAGTAGTTTCGGGAAGGTGCTAGCTTCTAGTGACTTGTTAAAAAGCAATGAGATAGTATGCGAGGGGACATGGGCCACTCTCTTGTACAATAATGGGGGGACATGAACAGATTCCCTGAGTTATTTTTAAATTTGACTTTATAATCTCGGTGCCCTTTCCGTGGCTCAGTTGGAGCAAGACAGAAGGAATTTGGGAAATTCCCATCTAGTAGTCCCCGGCATGGGCATTGGTACATGGATTTATTAGCGAGATTAGAACCTAGGGTTGAGAAGAAGTCGTTTATCTTGTTAGCTGGTTTGCAGTGGTGTTTTATTAGTTTAGTTAGGCAATATTCTTGTTTTTTTTTCATTTTTGTGGGCCCCTAAATCTGAGAGAGTGTTTTCCAGGTTTTTTTTATATCTCCTCTTGTGTCAGTGAACTACTGGAGTAGTAAGTTGTTTGGCTTTTTTTAAATTATTTTGGTGAGGACTGATGAATAGTGTTTAAGAATACCCTTTGTGTATTAAGCCCTGTCTATATTGTTTTCATTTTTGGTGTTTCTTATCAAGGGATTTCAGAATGGTGCTGGTTAGCCATGGGCAACCAAGCCGTTTGTTTGTGACTGTTTTCTTTTCTATAGGACAATGTTTGTTGTATAGTCTAAGTATTTTTGTTAAGAAAAATGTCTGTCCAGCGTCAATACCATTGGCCTTGGAGAATTCTTAGGCCATCAACAGTCTCTAGGTCAGCTGTGAACTTCCTTATGAGGCCTCATCATGGAGTCAAAAATGAGACTTTGTTTGTATTCAAGTGGGGGTTTTTTACTAATGTTTTGTCAAGGGGAAGGTAGGGTAGTGGTCTTAGCGCTATCTGTGATTATCCCTGATTTAAGGGGGGCTATATATTGGTCCATATTTTGGTCTATTAGGTTGCACTTGTTTCAGTGAGCCTGGTTGGTTTAGTTATTGTTGGTATAAAGAAGTTTGTTGTTCATTTTGTTGATGAAATCAGTTACAGGCTGATCAAACTAGTAGGCTGTGTCCAAGAGAAGGATTTTTGAAGAGTTTGGGGCTCTGCAAATATGTGGGTTTGATTCAATTGCGAAGCATTTGGTAGGTCATTTATATATAGGAGAAAGAGAAAAGGCCAAGGACACTTCCCTGTGGGACACCAACTGTAATTGGTTTTTGCGGGAAAAAGTTGCCCCCCTTTGCGTACACATTTTTGGCTCTGTTGCGAGGGATGACTTGAGGTAGTTGAGGGATGGCCCTCTATTACCATAGTGTGACAATTTTATGTGGAGCAAGTTTATGGTCAACTGTATCAAAAGCTTTACGTAAGTCAATGAAGATCCCAGTGGGACTTCTTTTTTCTCTATTGCAGTGTATATATGTTCTAGCATGTGTATAATAGCATCATTAGTATTTTTTTAGGCCTGAATCCAAATTGGCAGGGGCTGAGTATGTTTCGGAGATGAGGTAGGAGTAGATTTGTTTATGAATTAATTTTTCAAAGATTTTTGAGAGAGGGTGTAAGTTGGAAATTGGCCTATAGTTATTAAACTCGGTTTGGTCTCCTCCTTTATGGGTCGGGGTGACCCTTGCTATTTTGAGAACTGTAGGGGAAAATGGAGGATTCAATGGATTTGTTAAAGAGTGTTGCAATATTGGTGATAGCACTTGTGACACTTTTTGTATATAAAGGGTGGGAAGGTATTTAAATCTCCTGCCTTGTTTTTAGTGCATTGATAATAAGGGAGACTTTGTATGGGTTAGTCGGAGCTAGGAACAGTGTGTTCAGGTAGTTGCCAGTGAGGTAGTCATTTGGTGAGGTATCTGAGCTTGGGGTTTTAAATTTGGGAAGGTTTTGTCCTATAGTGGAGAAGAAATCATTGAGTCTGTTTGCTGTTTCTGTTGGTGGAGTTGGGGGTTCATCTGATTTTGCTAATTTTTATTTCGTTTTTTCGTGATATCTTTTTTGTTCCTAGAATTTTTTGATAGGGTTTTCCAGGTCTTTTTTTATATCACCTCTAAGTTGGATAATCTGTTCTCATAATACAATTTTTTTGCCCTTCTTATCAGGCTGGTTAGGACTGACGAGTAACGTTTTTTTTGGTCTCTGGTTATGTGACCCATTCTTACTGTTTTTTTTCATATCGGTGTTTTGTAATTATGGATTTTTAGAATGCTGGGGGTTAGCCAGGGACTGTTCAGTCTCTTTGCTGTCATCTGTTTAGTTTTTTTAGGGCAGTGCCCTTTCTAGAGAGGTATTGGGTCTTTTTTAGAAAATTATTAATACATTCGTCAATATCTGTATAGATTTCTATCTCAGTGGGGGCCAGTCAATGTTTGTTACTGCTGTTTTTAAAGTTATTAATGGCTGCCTCATTGTGAAGTGCCCATTGTGAATGCCAATGGTATTGACGATTGGGGCAGACATTTTTCTTAACAAAATACTTAGACTATACAACAAACATTGTCCTATAAAAAACTAAAAAAGATCATGAATAAACGGCTTTGGTGCCCATGGCTAACCAGCAGCATTCTGAAAATCCATTGAAAGAAACACAAATATGAAAAGCAATATAGACAGGCTTAATACACACAGTATATTCTTAAACAATATTCAACAGTTCTCACCAAAATTAATAAAGAAAGCCAAACAACTGTACTATTCCAGCAGATTCACTGACACCAGAGGAGATATAAAAAAAGACCTGGAAAGCACTTTCCCAGATTCGGGGACCCACAAACTGAAATAAAACAAGAATATTGTTCAACTTAACCTCATGAAACACTACTGCATCCCACTGATACAGCTAACAAGATAAACGACTTCTCAAACATAGGAAACTAATCTCGCCAGTAAAATCCCACGTACCAATGCCTGTGCCGGGGGCTACCTAGATGGGAATTTCCCAAATTCCCTTTCTATCTTGTACCAACTGGCCCACGGAAGTCACAGCGATCATAAAGTCACTTAAAAATAACTCGGGGAATCTGTCTCACGTCCCATCATTATTGGGCAAGTGAGCAGCCCATGTCCTTTTGCATGCTATTACAAGTCCCCTAGAACTAGCACTTTCCCGACACTACTTAAGACAGCAAAGGTTACACCAATACATAAAGGTGGTGACCCTAAAAGATGTAAACAACTACAGCCAATATCAAACTTACCATTGCTATCCAAAATCTTCGAGAAACTTGTGCACAGGAGACTATATTCATTTATAACATCACAAAACATACTCACCCCTGCCAATTTGGATTCAGGAAAAATAAAAATCACTAATGAAAGCAATTATAAAAAATGCTAGACCTGCTTTACAAAAACATGGAAAATAAGGAATATCCGCTAGGAATTTTATTGACCTAAGAAAAGCGTTTTTTGAACACAGTAGACCACAGCAAACCTAAATCCACAAACTTGACCACTATGGTATAAGAGGCCATGCACTTGCATATTTTAAAAACCTACCTTTCTAAATAGGTCAGTATGTCACCATTAAAGACACAGCCTCATCAATATTTGGCCACTTGATACTGGAGTTCTGCAGGGAAGTGTCCTTGGACCCCCGCTTTTTCCTCATGTACATCAATGATCTTCCAAACATATCCCAACACCTGGAAACCCATTCTCTTTGCTGATGACACGACTTATGTCAATCTCCCACCCTAATCTTGCCACCCTCAACACCATTGTTAATGAGGAGCTGATCCAAAATACGACTTGGGGGACACCATAAACTTACACTTAACACTGGCAAAACCTACTATATTATGTTTGGTAGCAGAGCAGGTGTTGCGCAACTTAACATTAAGATCGACAACACTCTAATTGCCAGACATAATGAGGGCAAATTCCTTGGCCTATACCTCGACAACAACCTAAATTTCAGCATCCATATTCAACACATAACAAAAAAAGTATCCAAAACAGTGGGGATCCTCTCCAAGATACGATACTACGTGCCACAAACTGCCCTTCTCACACTATACCATTCACTTATATATCCATACCTCACCTACGCTATCTGTGCTGGGGGTTCAACTGCAGCAACACACCTAAAGCCAATAATAACCCAACAAAAAGCCACAGTAAGAATAATCACTAAATCCCATCTCTGGCAACCCCCCCCCACTCTTCATATTATTATTATTATAATCAAAAAGAAGCGCTAAGCCACAAGGACTATACAGCACCCCACTCTTCATAGATCTAAACTTACTCCCTGTTCAGAACATCCACACTTACTACTGTGCAATCTATATCTACAGGACCTTAAATTCCAATATTAACCTTGACCTAAAACACTTTCTTGATAGTTGTGACAGGATCCACAGGGATAACACCAGACACAAACATCTCTATGACATTCCCCCGAGTTCGACAAACCTTTACAAAAAATTCAATGTTATTTCAAAGGACCTAAAATCTGGAACACCCTACCTGAAAACTCTAGAACTGCAGGGCACATTCATCACTTTCAAAACTACAGTTAGAAAACATCTTATCTCCCTGATACACCCCCGACAAAATAACTACATGATAACCACCTGGTGGTTCACAATTACACTCACTCACCCCACTGACTATAAACCCAGAAATACTAATCTTAATCTAAAATAAATAAAAACCTAAAATAGTCATAAGTTTGCTTATGATACTCCAATATAGATACTTTGTATGTGCCCCAAAAAAAAAGCATTCACATTGCTAAACTCACAAATTATGATGTAGTCACTTAGCCTTAATACCATAATCTTAAGGATTTAATGTTAAGAATTAATCTAAGTCTGCCCGAAATGCCTAGCCATGCTAGGTGTCCTAGTTGGCCCCCTCTGTAATTAGTATTTATAACATGTAAAAACCCCACAATACCCAAAACCTGTAAACCACACATTGTAAAACCCCTTTAGAGAATAAACTTGAATTAAATTGATTGAATAAAGGCAAATAGCGCCAACCAGTGATAAATACACAAAAAACCCGCACATAAAAGAGAGAACTTACGACGAAGTTTCGGTCCGACTTGGACCATTTACAAAGTGTGACTTTGTAAATGGTCCAAGTTGGACCGAAACGTCGTTGTAAGCTTCTCTCTTTATGTGCGGGTTATTTGTTGTATCGTTCCAGTCACGGTATTGTCTTTTTTTGTTATTTAACCAGTGATAAAGTGTAGCATTAACAGTGTAGCAAGTAAGTTAAGTGATTAATTGACAGAAAAAGGAACAGCAACAAAATTAACTCCTCCAGTGTTGTTGGAGGTAGATTTGGGCAACACTGACAATACTGCCGCTTCTGCTGCTGCCATCACCACCACTATGTAAGGCTTTTTTTTCAGTGGCCCTTATACACCCAATAACAAACAACACAACACCACTTGTCACATACTAATGACATATTTTATTCATTCTAGAATGGCACAGCTATATACTACTCAGACCAACTTGAATGTATCAATAATACATGCACAATGGATGAACATGGGGAATATATAATAGCAAAATTCAAATCCAAATACCTACAAAAACCTTTCACAGTGAAAACATCTACAGAGTATAAACAGTCAAAATTTTAAACCAATTTAGTAAAAAAACAAGGAAGCATGAAAAACTGATGCACACATGAACAAAGACCACTTACTACTCACAGGAGACTTCAATATATATCTCCTGCAAGACCAGGACCCACATGTAACTGAATTCACAAACACCAATGAGCAACTACTTGCTGCTATCAACAATCACAAACCTACAAGAATCTCTGAGACTATGATTCCTTATTAGATCACATCGGGACGAACACCATATCCCCTTTAAAATCAGGCATAATCACAGATACACCACAGACCACTACCCTACCTTTCTCATAACCAATTTTGGGTTTAAATTACCCCAAAAACTACTAAAAGTTACCTTCAGACTTCTTTAATGAGACAGCCATTAATAACTTCGTAACAGCAATGACAAACATCGACTGGCAAACTGAGCTAGAAATCCATACAGATACTGATGAATGTATTAATAATTTTTTAAAAAAGACCCAATACCTCTATAACAAGCATTGCCCATAAAAAACTAAACAGATGACAGCTAAGACACTGAACAGTTTCCCTGGCTAATACCCAGCATCCCCCAAATCCATAAATATAAAGCACCTATATGAAAAACAGTACAGAAAGGGTCAAATAACCAGAGACCAAACAAAACGTTTCTTGTCAATCCTAACCAGCTTGATAAGAAGGGCAAAAAATTGTTTTATGAGAACAGATTATTGAACTTAAAGGGTAATATAAAAAAGACCTGGAAAGCCCTATCTGAAATTCTAGGAACAAAAAAGATATCAGGAAACAGAACAATCAAACTAAACCAGATGAACCCCAACTCCCACTGACTGAAACAGCAAGCAAAATCCCAAGCTCAAACACCCCACCTAATGACTACCTCACTGTCACCTACCCGATCAAAAGTCTCGCTTATTATCAACACACTAAAGAACAAGGCAGAATATTTAACCCTTTGACTGTTTCAGGCCCCTTTCTGAAACTGTCATTCTATGTCGCTCAATTTTTGAAAAAAAAAAACAAAAATATTTTTTCTTATGAAATGATAGAGAATCTTTTCCCGATGGTAATGACACCAAAAGTTCGAAATTTGGTCGAAAACTCATGGAATTATGCTCCCACGAAGTTAGCGGTCTCAGCGACATATGCGTATCGGCGATTCGCCGACTTTGAGCCCTATTTTCAGCCAATTCCTTTGTTCCAGTTGACCCAAACTCATAGCTATTTCTTTAGAACTCCATTTTATCTATCAGCTGAGTACAAGAAACCTCCCATTTACTAATTTGGACTACCCAATATGGTGGTCAGAAATTGGCAATTTGGCCAATTTCACGCAAACTAAAAAAGATGCCAATTTCAAAATAGGGTCCAGAATAAACAAGGTAGACATTCGTGGCACTAAAATAACATATGCTATGTTCATTAGTCACATCTCTAGGCCCCTCTTATATTATTATGCTTTCTATTTTGATTTTTCATTCATACAAAAAAAATACAAAATTTACTGTTATGCAGACTACTGCATTATTGTAAAAATGGTATAAATAATATCAGTGCACTAGTGAAAGAATATTAGACTCCCCAGTTGACGTGTATTGGACGTGTGGTGTGATTTATTTACTCCTGAACATTGGTAAAAATCGAACATTTCCGCTACTTTGAACTCAGTTTCAAGGTCGTTTTCATCGTCAAAGTAATGAAAATCATCTCTATTTCTGTAATATGTTTTCCATTTTATCACCTAAGACCATGAAAATGCGAATACAACGATAAATACTATACGAAAATACACCTCAAAGTCAGCGTTTTATTCCAAAAAAACGATCAGAGTTTTTTTTTCTCATTACACAATGTGTGCTGCAGGATTTTTTTTATGTGGTGCACACTGACCACACAAGACCCATTCTCTCACATGTGGCCTACCAGCTTTCCTCCCGCTTGATTTGAAGCCGCTAGAATTATTGAGTATATATACGTCAGAAACATTGGCTCGTAAACGTATTTATACGTCGAAAACAGTCAAAGGGTTAAATAACTACCACCCTTTATATACAAAAAAGCTTCACAAGTGTTGTCCACCAATTATTGCAACACTCTTTAACAAATCCATCGAATCCACTACCTTCCAACAATTCTCAAAACAGCGAGGGTCACCCTGATACATAAAGGAGGAGATCAAGCAGACCTGAATAACTATAGGCCAATATCCAACTTACCCCTTCTCTCTAAAATCTTTGAAAAATTAATTCATAGACAAATCTATTCCTACCTCATCTCCCACAATATACTCAATCCCTGTCAGTTTGGGTTCAGACCTAATAAAAATACAAATGATGCTATTATACACATGCTAGAACTAAATATCCACTGCACTCGAGAAAGAAGAAGTCCCATTGGGAATCTTCACTGATTTATGTAAAGCTTTTGATACAGTTGACCACGATTTGTTGCACATAAAATTATCACACTATGGTATAAGAGGGCACTCCCTCAACTACCTAAAGTCTATACCTTAGCACCAGAAGCCAATATGTGTACACAAATGGAGCTAACTCTTCCACACAACCAATTACAGTTGGTGCTCCACAGTGTCCTTGGCCCACTCCTCTTTCTCATTTACATAAACGACCTATCAAATGCATCTCAACTACTCAAACCCATACTAATTGCAGATGACATTACATATGTCTTCTCTCACCCAAGCCCAGTGATACTACCCAGTACATACTGTAAATACTGAATTACAGAAAATATCTACCTGGATGATGATTAACAAGCTTACTCTCAATATTGACAAAACCTACCACATTCATTTGGAAACAGAACCACAAATGTTCCACTTAACATAACGATAAACAGTTCACCTGTCACAAAGCTCACAGAGGGAAAATTCTTAGGAATCCACCTTGATAATAAACTCAAATTGCAGTCACATGTACAACAGATTTCCAAGAAAATCTCCAAGACCGTAGGCATACTATCGAAGATACGGTACTATGTTCCACAATCATCACTCCTTGCCCTATATCACTCTCTCAGTCACCCCTATCTCACCTATAGAATCTGTGCATGGGGGCCAATAACAATAAATCATCTCAGATCATTAATACCCAGCAAAAGACTGCAGTCAGAATGATAACAAATTCCCACTCCAGGCAGCATACTCCACCAATATTCAAAAGTGTCAAATTACTCACTGTACAAAACATCCATACTTATTATTGTGCCTACTACATACATAGAACACCGAACTCAGATATAAACCCTCCTCTCAAACTTCTCCTTACCAACCTCAACAGAACACACGACCATAACACAAGACACAGATCACTATTTGATGTTCCCCATGTCCATCTCACACTATGCAAAAACCAATGCACAAAAAGGCCCAAAAATTGGGAATTCATTACCTGTGAATACCAAAGAAACACTGTCTGTTTACCAGTTTAAAGACAACTTACAAACCACTTACTCACCCAAAACTAAACCCCACCCTTACTTAACCTTACTTACAAAGTTAACAAATCACTTTCAACTGCCTCAAATATCATTACACACTGTGCCACTTTCCCCCAGCCTCAGAAACCCATAATAAATGCTCAAAGATCAATAAATATTGAATAACTTACATTTCATAAAAAGTTATAACCCTGACCCTATGAAAATATGTTTTAATTGCATTACCAATAGAATAATCCATTCTCCCTTTAATGCACGGGTAACTCATCTAATGACCATATGAACTGTTTCTGCACTACAAATCATTGATTTTAAATTCGATTTTACCTGATTTTAATGAATTGTACGGATATACAGTTATATAGTAATTGATCATTTTGTTTTTTTTAACATTGTAATGCTACAAATTTGTGCAACTACAATGCTTCAAAATTGAAATGTTCAAATTTCATTGTTTAATGCTTGGGATCAACGCAGCAATACACCCCAAAGCCAATAACAAACTTAACAAAAAGCTGCAGTAAGAATAATCACTAAATCCCATCCCAGGCAACACCCTCCCCCACTCTTCTTAGATCTAAACTTATCCCTGTTCAGAACATCCACACTTACTACTGTGCAATCTACATATACAGGAAACCCTTAAAATCCAATATTAACCTTGACTTAAAATGCTTTCTTGATAGTTGTGACAGGACCCACAAGCATAAACCAGACACAAACATTCTATGACATTTCCCGTGTCCGACTAAACCTTTACAAAAATTCAATGTATGTCAAAGGCCCTAAAATCTGGAACACCCTACCTGAAAACTCTAGAACTGCAGACACATTCATCACCTTCAAAACTACCATTAGAAAACATCTTATCTCCCTGATACACCCTGTCAACTAACTACATAAAACCACCTGGTGGGGTTTACACTTCACCACCCAATTTACTAAAGCACATAAAAACAATCTTAATCTAAAAAAAAAT